>JASSKH010000148.1:0-106515 GCA_031763025.1 Macrocystis pyrifera | reverse complement strand
CCCCCCCCCCCCCCCCCCCCCCTCCCCCATTGCACGTGTATTGTGAAGCGGTCACTGAAGTAAGTGTAGAAAACACCATTGACTTGTCCTCTACGCAGATAAATCCCGCAAAATCTCTTTTCACGCGTGGCCTCGGATTTGGATTAAAAAAAAAAAAAAAAAACTCGAAATTCAAGCCTATTTATATCGGAAGAAACCACAAAGAATCGTCCGCCATGATCTATCTATCTATGTATCTACCTATGTATCTATCTATGTATGTATTTATCTATCCTATACATCTATCTATGTATCTATCTATCTATCTATCCTATACATCTATCTATCATCTATCTATCAATCTATCTATCTATCCATCGGCCCCCTTCTTCATCTCAATTCTTCTTTGGTTATCGCTGCGTGCACCCGCTCTCCGTCTCACCAGAGACGCACGGTGCCGTCCTCCCCGCCGGACAGGATGATCGGGAGGCGCTTGTGGAACAGCACCGCGGAGACGTTGTTGGTGTGCCCCTCGAGGGTCTGCACGCAGGTCTTTGTCTGGTAGTCCCAGATCTTCACCGTGCGGTCATCCGAACCTGCCATGAACGAAGACATGTCGAGAGCGGGAGGGCGGGGGGGGGGGGGGAGGGGGGGGGGGGGGAGGGCATGTATTCATTACTATGCGTGGCCGTAGTCGTTTGACCATAGACCCTCGCATCCCTACAATGCCGGGACGGAGCACGTCGGGTTTTCACCGACCAGGCAGACATTGCGTGCACCAAGCGCGAAAGGGGGGGGCACGGGACGACAATCAATTGCAGGGGGGGGGGGGGGGGGGGGGCGTGTACTCATCATCATGCATGGAAGTAGTCGTACGACCATAGACCAAATGCCGGGGACGGACCAAACGTCTGGGTTTCGCCGACCAGACGGACAGTGCTTCTTGCACCAAGCGCGAACCGCCGCGAGACGTCGGGCGGGTCGCGTCAAAGGGTGAGCTGCATCCAACTTACTGTTCAACCGTTCGTGAGGCGTGGACGACAGCGTCAATTATTTGCTTTAATATAAATCTATACTATACGGGGAGGGGGGGGGGGGGGGGGGGGGGGGGCACGGGAAAGGGGTTGGGGGGGGAGGGGGGGGGGGGGACGGGGACGGGGGACGGGGGGGATGACTAGAAGCAGAGAGTTCACGAGATAATGGGGGGGGGGGGGCAACAGGGGTGTCCGGGGGGGTAGTCCCAGATTTTGACCGTGCGGTCACTCGAACAGAACCTGGTATGAATTATGTGGAGGGCGGGGGCGGGGGCGAGGGAGGGGGTTCATGTCGTGCATGGCCGTAGTCATATGACCATACACCCCTCGCCTCGCGACAATGCCGGATCGGGGGCGCGTCCGGTTTCCACCGAGAACCGGGAAAAAGACATTGCATGCACCAAGCACGCGATGCAAAACGCGAGGTGTTGGGCGAGAGAGCCGCATGAAGGGTGGGCATATTGTTTCTACCGATAAAGTAGCACAGCGTAGCGTACCGCGGCATATTCGGTGTGTTGCGTTATTTTCGGTTTCTTGTTCGGTGGGTTTCTGTTATCGTATTCGGTATTTATCCGGTATACGGCGTTTTCTGTGTTCATTGTTTAGCTTCGCTCAAGACCAGAGGCAGACGCGGTGCGGTCTCCCCCGAGATAGCAGGTCCATATTTGGTGCCAGCATAGCTCTATATATTTTTACGCTATTACGGGGGACCATAGTAAATAGGACCAAACATTGTTGGTAAAAATAGGAAAATATATACGTTTTCATATGTGCCGTAGGTCCTATTTACTATGGACCCCCGTAATAGCATACCTCAAAAGAATGGCGTTCTCTGTTTATTTTGGTTAATGCTAGCGTAGCCTTGCCATTTGTGTTACGGGGGTCCATATTAAATAGGACCAATGGTACACACAAAAACCTATGTATTTCCCTATTTTTCCTAACACTATTTGGTCCTATTTACCATGGTCCTCCCGTAATTGCTGGGGATGTTTTTTGCGCACCTGACAGGAGGTAGGGGCGGTCCCCTCCAGGGAAGTAGTCGATAGCGTTGACACCGCGCTCGTGGCCCTCCAGCGAGAAGTGGGGAACAGGCGCACCCAGCCCCCAGACCTTCACGGTCCTGATGAATTTGAAGAGAGAAAGCGATGCGACACGACACGACACGACACGACACGACACGACACGACACGACGCGCGGTGGCGGTTGGCGGGACAGGCAGGCGCAATTTCGAAAAAAAAAACAAAAGCAAAGCGAAACCAAACCAAACCAAACGAAACGAAACACAACAAAAACAAAACAAAACAAAAAACAGCAGTGATCATACGATGAGTGTTCAGTAATTTGAAAAAAAAAAAAAACACCAACACACACACATACACGCACGCACACGCCGCACACAAGCACACGGCGCACCCCTGAGCCGGGCATGACCGAAAACTTCCACGAACCCCATTCTTCTACGCTCGGCGTTGACACTTTCGATCGTTTCATCGCATGCATAGATAGGACGGCAGACACAACGGCACAGTAGTCGTCCCCCTGTAGTTCCGGTAGGAGCAAGCCAACAATACCGGCACTCTTCTAAAAGCGGTAGACCCGCACTACTCCCCCCACACGCTACACACTACACTGGTAAAATCTCGTCTGTGCCCAGCGACTCCACAGGCAACTATAGCGGGCAGACGGCACTGTAGAGGCGAGCACTACCGTGTATCAGTGGCAAGAGTTGCCTGGCACCGGTATGTACCGGTCGAGGGAGGCACTGGCGAAGGTGTTGGAGTCCTTGAGGTTGAACTTGACCATCATCACGTAGTGGGAGTGGCCCTCAAACACCTTCAGACGGCAGGGAGCGTTGGAAAATAATTGTTGAAGACACATGCACAACAGACATCCATGCGTATTATGCCTTCTGTACACACATGCGGGGGTGGGGGGTGAAAAAAAAATAAATTAAACGTAACGGAGAACTTCACCAAACAACAATTAAATTTGAAAACAATCGCATTGAACAGACGAGAGCCCAGGCAAAACAGAGCGCGCAAAAGAACGCTGGAAAAAAAAAGAAGAAAAAAAGCGTGCATGGCATACGCACCGAAAATATACAACTCACACACCACTTCCTCCGAAACATCACCCCCGCACCCACCAGCCCCGACGCCGCCCCCCCCCTACCACCTTCCCCCTTCCGCCGCCACCATCCGGCACTGTCTTCACGACCCCACCAACACCAATCATCCCGCGATCACCACCTACTCCCCTTTCACCCAACCCCAACCCGATCCCCACCCCCGACCCCCTAATGACCACCTACTTACCCTCCACCACTCGACCCTTACCATTACCCTCGCCTCCTCCCTCAGCACCACCCTGACCCTCGACTCAAACCCCGCCACCGCCACTACCCGACTCCTGCCCCCCCCCAAACTTGATCACCACCATGTCCACCATCACCACATCTCCCCCCCTCCCCCGCCACCAACTAATCCCACCGGCTAAGATGACCGCCTCTTCCTTCTCCCCCCTCCAACTCTTTACCCACCCACCCGTCACCACCACCACCACCACCACCACCACCACCACCAACCGAACCCCTGTATCCACACGCCCCATTGCCATCCGAACTCCCCCTCAAGAAACCCTCACAACACTAACCCCGCTCACCCCCTCCTACCATTACCGCCGCCACAACCACCACCGTACCGTCCCGCTGCTTCTCCCACCGCCCCACCCCTCCTCCACCCCCATGGACAATAGCAACACCCCTTCGCCTCCCTCCGAATCATCACTCCCCTCGCACCCCCTCCGCCTCCCTCCACTAGCAACACGCCCTTTCGCCTCCCTCCGAGCCGTCACCCCCCCCCCCCCCCACACACCCCCCCTTCCAACCAATACCACCACCACCACCACCACCATCATCACCGACGCCGTATTACCTGCATTGCAGTCCCACTCCCACCCCGACCCCCACCACCGCGAACACTCAACACTAACACCACCACCTTTCCCCCACCGCCCATCCCCACCAACCAACCCCATACCCCCCCCCTCCCCTCCCTCAACTCCCCTTCGACCACCACCACCACCACCCTCGCCACATCACCTACGTACAGTCCCATTCCCTTTCCTACCACTCAACCCCGCTCTCACCGACGCCAGCAATTGACACCACCAGCCCCACCCCCCACAACCGCGAACCCCGACCTTTCCCCCACCGCCCACCGCCACCAGCTCCATACCCCCCCCCTCCCCTCCCTCAACTCCCCTTCGACCACCACCACCACCACCACCACCACCACCACCACCACCGCCACATCACCTACGTGCAGTCCCACTCCCTTTCCATACCACTCAACCCCGCTCCCACCGACGTCAGCAATTGACACCACCACCCCCAACTTCCACAACCGCGAACCCCGTACCCCACCCCCAACCCCACCCCAACCCCACCACCACCACCACCACCACCACCACCACCACCATTACCTGCGTGCAGTCCCACTGCTTGTCCCAGTCCCACAGCTTGATGCTCATGTCATCGGAGGCGGAGAGTACGTAGGGCAGGGTCGGGTGGATCTCTAGGTAGCGGATGTAGTCCGTGTGAGCCTCCCACGCTTGGACCTGAGGTCAGACAACAGAGCAATTGGTGAATAGGGGGGGGGGGGGGGGGGGGGGGGGGGGGGGGGGGGGGGGGGGGGCGAACTCATTTGTTCCTTGCCTTATTCATTCGATCATTATTGACCTTTCACACCTTTCCAGACGGCTATGGGGGGGGGGGGGGGGGGGGGTACTCATTATCGTGCATGGCCGTGGTCGTATGACCATATTGGGGGGTGGGGGGTTCGATATCATGCATGGCGGTGATTGGGGGGGCGTGGGGGGGGGGGGGATGGGTGGGTATACTCGATATCAATGCATGGGCCGTAGACGTGTGACCATAGACTCCCGCATGCCATGCCGGGACGGAGCACGTCGGGTTTCCACCGACCAGGCAGACATCGCTACGTAGTGCAAAGCGCGAGGTGTTCTGCGAGTCTCATGAAGGGCAGGCTGCATCCCACTAAGAACCGCTTGTGAGGCGGACTCGCAGAAGGATGACAGCGTCAATGAACAGATTAATTTCCCGGTATGGTCACACTTCTACAGATGCAGCAATGGGGGCACTATGTACCTGCCTCTTGGGTGCCTCGCCGTTAGCACCACCGGGTATGTGATACGATCATTCCCCTTGTGCGTGTGCGGCGCAGCAAGGTTCTCCACCGCGCACAAATGATCTACACCTCGATCGCCAGCTGTGACCGACCGCCCCCCCCCCCCCCCCCCCCCCAAAAAAAAAGGCAAAGAAAACGGTACCCTGGTCGTCTAGCTCATGCAGTGAGCGGCATGTTCTACAGTGTCGTTGTCAACCGACGGGGGAGGGGTGTACTCGATACGGGGGGTATGCTCGATATCACGCATGGCCGCAGTCGTACGGGCTGGGGGGGGGGGGCGCACTCATTTGTAGCTCGTCTTATTAATTGTCATACCAGGAACGACCCCGGAGACCACGCATCCCTTTCGAGAAGCAGGGGGTATGGTGCGAACAGCAAGGGAGCGATCGTGAGACAGCTAAAATACTAGCTACAGCCCAAGCCGTACACGCGTCATCAATTTGTACAAAAAGTTGCCGGGGCAAACACGCAGGCCAATCTTCATCGCCCATCTACCATTATACCACCCCAACCACCAACCCCAACCACCACCACCACCACCACCCACCAACACCACCACCACCACCACCACACCACCACCACCACCACCACCACCATCACCACCATCACCGCCTCCGCCACCATCAACACCCCAACCATCACCCCAATCACCATCCAATCACCATCACTACCCCCACCAACACCCCAATCACCCAACCCCACCATCCCCACCATAGAGGCGTTCTACGATAGAGGTCCACCATAATTTTTCTGAGGCTCCATACGCCCCCCCAAGGTAAAACGCGGAATGGAAAGGGGACAAGCAGACGACTAAAGCTGCACGCATCTCGTACGTACATGTCCGCATTATGCCCAGCAGTGCAGAGCACAACTTACATACCAATCCTTTCAAACTGGCCGCGCGGTAAGGACGCGTCTTTGTGGCACTTTTTTTTCCCCCCCCCTCTCCCAAAAGTGACACCACACTATCCCAACGCGTTGTTTCCCTTCCTGCGTTAGTATTGATTCCCTTCGATTGGTTTCGTGCTCCTCTTGCTTGAGATGCGCGGTGTGCTTCCGTCATCACGTGTGTCGGACCGCTATGTTTTGTTTTCAATTTCATTCAACTCAATCTTATCCTTTTTTGTTTTGGTCCCACAGGTTTTTTTTCTTGCACTGGTCCACTCCAGAGTTTGTTTTGGAGCCTGCGCTGTGACCACGGACAAAAACAATTGGCGACGAGTTAACGGGAGAACAACTACAGTAACGCCCACCTCCGACCCCCCGCAACAAGCCCAACCATCACCGCCACCACCACCACCACCACCAACACCACCACAACCAAACAGCATCCCACCTTCTCCATGGTGTTGTAGTTGAAGACCCGGACGTGCATATCATCGCTCGCCGTCACGAACCACTGCTTGCGCACGATGAACCGCGCGCACCTCACTGGGAGAGTGCAGACCTCGAAAGACTTCACCATGGCTCCGGTCTGGGTGGGTAAAAAAAACCAACAACAACAACGGCACCACACAAAAAAAGTAGGCAGAATCCAGCAGTAGAATCCAGCAGTAGAAGCGGCAGAATCAGCACGACTGCAATACGACTGTAATAGGCGCAGTAGAGTTGGCAGTGGAGGAGCAGTAGGGTTGGCAGTAGGAGGAGCAGTAGATTTGGCAGTAGGAGGAGCAGTAGAGTTAGCAGTAGGAGGAGCAGTAGAGTTGACGGTAGGAGCTGTAGGGTTGGCAAAAGTTGGCAGTAGAAATAGCAGTAGAAATAGCAGTAGAAATAGCAGTAGCAGTAGCAGAGTGCACGTGTAAAAAACCTTCACCATGCCCCCGGTTGGGTTGTCGACAACACAGAAAAAGACAAAAAAAAAAAAAAAAAAAGGCAACAGCCGCACGTCGCAGCAGCAGAATCGGCAGAATCATTAAAAAGGCAGCAGCAACAGCGGCAGTCCGAAGTACTCGGCGACAGCGCTATAGCACCCACGGCATTTAGACCTAGGCTAGCTTTCTTTACGTCAACTCGCGCTGGGCTAGCAGCTTGGGTCAGGCCAACTTACGGTAGGCGAATTCGCACTCAGCTTGGGTAGATACGCTAGGCCTGCCTACTATACGCTTGCCTACGCTAGACTCACTCACGCCATGCTTGCTTACATCGCGCTACAGCAGGCGTACATACACTTGGCTTACTTTGTGCTCGGCTGACTCACGTTTAACTTCCTTACGCTAGGCCAACTGGCACCACCATGGGCTCAAATTCGCTGGGCTTACTTACATCACGCTGGGCTTGCCTCCTCTAGGCCAATGAGCACACGATTTTGCTCCACGCTAGGCCAATGAGACCGGTGCAACATAGCTCACGCTAGTCGCAGTTGCACTCGGCCTGCTTGCGATAAGCTTAAATACGCTACGTACGCCAATGTGCACAAGGCCAAACTGCGCGAGGCTTACTTACGCAAGCTATAATACGAACACCGTTTAGGAACGGTGGGATTACCATGGGTACGTCTACGCCACTGGTTAGCCTACGCCAAACGAACGTACGCTGGGCTCGCTTAGGCTAGCCTTATTACATCAGCTAGGAAAAAACATGCACAAAGCCCACAGAAAAAGTCCCAGACGAACACATGGCCGTAACGCAAGAGGTGTGCAGCACCCTCGGCTCGGTGGGGTGTATGCTACTCGACACACCGAAACGTTTGGATACCATAAGCAACATCAATCATACTAGAACAAAATAGTGCACAATACTAAGCCCCATTCGTTCCGATATATCGTTTTTTCTGATATTATATCCAAGACTTATCATACTAACTGTGCATAAAACCTATTAATAGCGCCCACAGCGTTTCGACGTATCGACTCTTTCTGTATGGCGAACAAGACTGCAAAGTAATAAACTTCCTGAATATTTCGATATCTCAATCGAAACCTTCGACATTGATATCCAACACCACAGTGTTCAAAGGGATTTAAAAGTCCCAACGCCCAACTGTGTTGATATAGTAATCGAAACGTACGTAAGACAATGATATCAACTGTGTTGATATAGTAATCGAAACGTACGTAAGACAATGATATCAACTGTGTTGATATAGTAATCGAAACGTACGTAAGACAATGATATCAACTGTGTTGTTGAATCGAAACGATACGTAATCGAAAAACGTAAGACAATGTAAGACAATGATATCAACTGTGTTGATATAGTAATCGAAACGTACGTAAGACAATGATATCAACTGTAAGAATCAAACGTACGTAAGACAATGATATCAACTGTGTTGATATAGTAATCGAAACGTACGTAAGACAATGATATCAACTGATATCGAAACTAAACGTACGTAGACAATGATATCAACTGTGTTGATATAGTAATCGAAACGTACGTAAGACAATGATATCAACTGTGTTGATATAGTAATCGAAACGTACGTAAGACAATGATATCAACTGTGTGTTGATATAGTAATCGAAACGTACGTAAGACAATGATATCAACTGTGTTGATATAGTAAGTAATCGAAACGTACGTAAGACAATGATATCAACTGTGTTGATATAGTAATCGAAACGTACGTAAGACACATGATATCAACACTATAGAGGACGGGGGAGGGGTGTACTCATTATCATCCGTGGCCGTAGTCATATATATGACCACAGAAACTCGCATCCCTACAACGCAGGGACGGAGCACGTCGGGCTTTCACCGATCAGGCAGACAAATGCTAGCTAGCACCACGCGTGAAGTGCCGTCAAGTGTTGGACGAGTCGCAATGAAGACCGAGCTGCATCCTACAAAAAGAACCGCCTTAGAGGTGGATTTTCTCGCATAGGGATGAACGGGGGAGGGGGGGGGCGGGACGAGCTCTCTTGCTTTCGTTTTTCAGAGCAGGTGAAAACACATGGGGGATTTTCTGCTGTCCCTTGAAATCCTCACCTCGAAGTCCCAGATGAAGACATGGCCGTTGTAGAGGGCGCTCAGCACCCACGGCTCGGTGGGGTGTATGTCCACACACTTCACGCGATCGGAGCGCGACGAAAGTTTCTTCTTGATCTCGAGGCGGAGAGGCTGTGCCGAACACAAACAAAAAAAAAAAACGAGAAAGATCACAAAAAAGAACATAGAAAACGATCCCAGTCGAACACAACGGAGAAAAACAGTCACCGCGTGAGAGCGAGCGAGCGGGAGGCGGGGAGAGAGGGAGCGAGGGAGGGAGGACAGGGCGGGCGGAAGCGTTTACAAAAAACCGAAACATCAGAAAGCAAAAAAAAAAAAATGAACCAACACAACGAAGAAATGAAAAATATTCCCACCGGACAAAAAAAAAAAAAGCCGTGGCAGCGAGCGGAAACGTCACAACGAAACACCAAAAACAAAACAATCTAAATACTGTCGCAGCGAGCAAACTAAACAGCGCGTGAGAGCGAACAGAAGGAAGAGAGAGGGAGGAAAAGCCGGAAACATACTACTACGACTACTACAAAAATAATGAAACACCTCAAAACAAAAAATACAACAAATCCCGGTGAACCAAACCAAACATAGACCGTGTCACAGCGAGCGCAAGGGAGAGGGGAGGGGAAGGGGAGGAAGGGGCGGAAACAACAAACATGAAAACACGACCAACGGAAAAAAAAAAAAAAAAAAAAAAAAAAAAAAAAAAAAAAAATGCTGTGTATATAGAGCGAGGGGGGCGACCATTGAGAAGTAACACGCCACAAAATAACAATCTCCCCCCCCCCCCCCCCCCCCCCCCCCCCCCCCCCCCCCCCCCCCCCCCCCCCCCCCCCAAACATGCAATCCTGCAGTAGACCACGATGGTAAACAAGGGTACGGTGGGAGCGAAGAGGGAAGGGGATGGGCCCAGGGGGCGCGAACGTTCAAGTTAAGGTTAACAAAAGTCAACACAACAATCGGGGGGAAAAAAACCCGATGACAACCGCGTTCCCGTCTTCGGGACAAAGCACTCAAGCAGCCCGTCTCAGGACCCACTTTTCGCACAAAAACCTAATTATTTCGTAAATTTTGGTCCTGAATACTGCTATTACGGGGGTCCATAGTTAACAGGACCTATGGTGTACATAAAAACCTATATATTGGCCTATTTTTACTAACAAAATTTGGTCCCGTTAACTACGGACCCCCGTAGTAATACTTTCCCCAAAATCATGCTTGCAGTTTTTTTTTTTTTTCCAAAATATTACGGGTGACCATAGTAAATACCTGGTAGGACCAAATACTGTTTTAGTAAAAATAGGAAAATACATACATAGGTTTTTGTGTGTACCGTAGGTCGTATTTACCATGGTCCCTCGTAGTACATGTATTTTTGCGCTTTGCCCCCAAAGCGGAACCGCAGGACTACTAGAAGGGGCACCACAGTGAACAGGACCAAATATTGTTAGCAAAAATAGGGAAACATATAGGGTTTTGTGTGTACCGTAGGTCCTATTTACTATGGTTCCCCGTAATATAGGGGGTAAGGGGGACCCGGCGCAGCCCGTGCGAGCTTCAAAACCTCCTGACCCGACCCGTGAGATTAAAAATATACACATGACCTGACCCGTGGGTTCGGTTCGGTCACGACCCGTCAAGCGCCCTGATAGAAGAAAAAAAAAAACGCCACAAAAAGAGCGGAGTCTATATACCGCAAATTCGACGGAAGTCATCGCTCGCTGCGGCCGACCCCCCTCGATTTTGGTCGGCGTGGGGGTCAGCGTGTGGCTTACGAGGCCCTGCCGGCGGCAAAATATATACGGCAGAGGGCTACCGTATAACACTATCACACCGGGTGATACTATTAACGCACCCCCTGGGACGAATTTCAGACCCGGTTTCCTCCAAAAGATGCCTTAAGGGCGGCACACACAACGAAAAAGGTGATGGCTTTGGAAATATTACGTCGAGAGAAAGGTTGCACATGTAGACGCATCGCTCTCGTCGCACTCAATACGCCCTCCCCGCTCTAGAGAAACCCAGCTCTCAAAATCGTCCGAGGGGGGGGGGGGGGGGGGGGGGGGGGGGGGGGGGGGGGGGGGTGTTATCTTATCACCCTAGTGTGATAGTGTCATACGGTACTGCATAGGGGAAGGGGGGCATGCCCTACTGTAGTCTACAGGGGGGCGGGTGGTGTACTCGATAGAAGAGACAGTACTCGATCTCATGCATCGCCGTAGTCGCATGACCATAGACCCTCGCATCCCTACAAATAATGCCGGGACGGAGAACACGTCGGGTTTCCACCGACCAGGCAGACATTGCTTGCACCAAGCGCGAAGCGAGTTGAGGTGTCCACGGGGGGGGGGGTACTCATTTGCTGCTTGCCTTAGTCATCATTTGACCATTGACGACGCATCCCTTTCGAGACGGAGCACCGTTCCTATTCCTAGGAGAGAGGGGGGCTTACAATTCCTCAAAAATCATACAGATCGCGTCGATGTTCACTTCATTACCTACAGTGGGCGTATCAGGGAATATCGACTCCTCAGCCAAGAGCGTCAGGAAAAAAAAAAAAATTGACTGTAAACCGTCACCGATTTTTTTTTCGCTAGACAGCGGGGGCGGGGGGGGGGGGGGGGGGGGGGGGGGGGGGGGGGGGTTACTAGAACCAAGTGAAAAAAATGAAAAAATGTTTTTTTTTTTTTTGTTGTTCTTTTTCTCTTTCTTATTTCACAATGTGATCACAACGAGTGCAACGGTTTTTTTTTTTTTCCATTCCGACCTCCGGGGGTGTGGCGTGTGTCGCTTTCTCTTCTTCACGAACGCCCCTCCCTGCCTCATCTGCATGATTCACGATGTCAGTGCCAAGTTTTCCCGAGTACGTAGTCGGGTACGTACCACGCAGACCCTGCAACGCACTCACTCGATTCACTGTAGATGATCTGACTCATCGATGTGATGCTGTCGGCGGCGTGCACAACTCTTCTTTTTTTTTTTTTTTTTACAGCCGGAAACATCATTCGACCCAACCTACTTACAAATTTGAGTGGTTTGCCCCCAAAATGGGACGGCAGTGTTTTTTGCCCTGCAAGGGTCAATGGGGGGCCATACTAATCAGGACCCACCCTTTACACAAAAACCTATATATTCCAGTATTTTTACTATTAATAGTACGGGGGACCATAGTAAATAGGACCAAATATTGTTAGTAAAAATAGGTGAATATATAGGTTTTTATGTATACCATAGGTCCTATTAACTACGGACCCCCGTAATAAGCACATTGGGTCCTGATTACTATGTTCGCCTGAACATACGTAGTACAATTGTATAACCCCTGCTAAGACCACCGTCCCGTTTAGGGGGCGAACCACTTAGAAATTGACTGGGTTATCTTCGAAACAGGACTGCAGTACTATTATACACAGAGTTAAGGGACTTACAACAACAGAATATACAGGCCTGTGAAGAATAAGACATACCAACCTACAGTGCAGCAGTAGCAGACCTACAAGCAGTAGTGGAAACATGAGGCATAAATTCTAGGGGGACGCTACATACTATATATATATGTACGTGATAAACTTGGGAAGGAGAAAACAGAGCCCAACGGAGAGCGCTGCTTGCGTACACCAAACCTGCACAATAGTTATAGGGGGAACGCTACGGTAAGGCAAGGGAAAAAGAAATTGCCCTCAGAGGCGAGCGCTGCACTATCACGGGGGGGACCATATTCATCAGGACCCATCATGTACACAAACACCTACATATTACAGTATTTTTGCTAAGCATATTCGGTCCTGCACTACTGCTGTACGTTCCCTCGAAAATACAAATGAAAAAAACGCTCAAAAATGAACCCTACCGGCACCCAATTGGCGACGCTCAACATCGCGTACCAGGTAAAAGCAGTCCTATAAAGAGGGGCTCAAGTTAACAAGCGGCCGGGAACTCCAGGCAACTCACGCAACACCAACTGCACCCCACTCTCGCCGCAAGTATTACGGGGGACCACAGTACCACAGTAAACGGGAGCAAATTTTGTTATTACGGGGGGGTCCATAGTTAACGGGACCAAATTTTGTTAGTAAAAATAGGCAAATATATAGGTTTTTTGTGTACACCACAGGTCCTGTTAACTATGGACCCCCGTAATAGCAAAAAATAGGGAAATGTATAGGTTTTTGTGTGTACCCGTAGGTCCTGTTAACTATGGACCCCCGTAATAGAACGGACGTTTGACCTTATTAACCATACAAAGTGCTGCAGTCCCTTCCGTGGTGGGGACAAATAACTCAATTTTTCAAAAGTTAAAAAAAAAAAAAAAAAAAATTTTAATTTTTACGTTTTTAATTTTTTTATCCTCCGGCGGATTTGGTAAAAAATAAAGCTTAAGCTCACCACACTTCCACGTTCCAATCTCGTGTTCGTGTGTCGAATTAGCCCATCGTAGCTCCCCTTGTAACATACAGAACAGGCTGTTGTTACCCCTGGAGTTTGGGCACGTTGACCCCAAAACGGACGGGACTGCAGTTCTAAATGGGACCAAATTTTGTTCGTAAAAATAGGGAAATATATAGGTTTTAGTGTGTACCGTAGGTGCTATTTACTATGGTCCTCCGTAATAGAAGGAAGGTTTGATCTTATCAACCATTTAAGTTTTTTAAGCCGTTAGTCCCCAAAACGGACGGGACTGCAGTTCAAAAAGGGTCAACGTGTATATATAGCCCGACGGCCCAGACATTTCCAACCAGAATGGAGCACACAGAGTAGGGGTCTCTCTCAGTAGTGCCGGTCGCCCCGCCTAGGGTGGCTGTGGAATTAATTGGTTGGCACTGATGGGGCTCACCCATGTGGCACCCGTCGTGTGCGGAGTAAATAGTGTCGGCTGGGACTACAGCAATGCCGGTATTGTTGGCTGGCGCATGTGATACCGGCACCAGGGAGGGACCGGCACTATAGCTGTAGTTTACGATTCGTCATTATTAGTTAGGTTTCCTTCGTTTCTCTCCTGTCCCTGTCCCTGTCCCTCTCCCTGTCTGTCTTACATGTTCTACGTGCGTCTCTGCCTCTATACCTCCCCTTCTCTTCTCTTTTTCTACCTCTTGAACCCCCCCCCCCCGCCCGGGGTCACGGTCATACAACTGCGGCCATGCACGACATGAGTACACCCCCTCGCCGTCCTCTCTCTCTCCTCTCCTCTCTGCCCGCATTTTTTTAGTCCATCCTCTCGCATACCCTCTCTCTGTCTGTCTCTCATATATTATCTCCTCATACTCTCCCTGTCTCATATATTGGTAAATCTCCTTGTTTACCAACCCCCCCCCCCCCCCCCCCCCCCCTCTCTCCAGGTACCGTATAGCACTCGTTTGATGAGATAACACACCCTTGCTACAGCATACCATTACCAGGTGCGGGTATAACACCCGGGTGTGATAATACAACACACCCCTGTTACCGTACACCAGTACCGTATAACACCCTGGGTGATAACATAACACACCCCTGCTACCGTATACCAGGTACCGCACAACACCCGGGTGTGACAAGATAGCACCCCCCCTCGCCACCGCATACCGGTACCAGGTGCGGGTATAACACTCGGGTGTGATAATATAACACACCCTTGCCACCGCATACCAGGTACAGTATAACACCAGGGTGCGATAAGATAACACACCCCTGTTACCGTACCCCAGGTACCTTATAACACCCTGGGTGATAAGATACCACACCCCCTGGGTCAAACTTCACAGCCGATTTCTCCCAAACCCACGAGGGGCGCACACAACGAAATATTCCGGCGTCGGAAACATCTCGACAATACAAAATTCCATATATAGGCGCGTCGGTCGGCGTTTGGATTCTCTCCCGGTCCCGAATAAAAAGACAGCTCGGAATTTCGCCGGACGGGGGTGTGCTATCCTATCTATCACCGAGGGTGATACACGGTATTACCCTTCTCTCCAAAATACCGCTGCTGCTGTTGTTGTTGCTGCTATGCTGTATTTGTTCGACGGGGGGGGGGGGGGGGGGGGGGGGGGGGGGGGGGGGGGGGGGGGGGGGGGGGGGGGGTGGGGGGGGGGGGGGGGGGGGGGGGGGGGGGGGGGGGGGGGGGGGGGGGGGGGGGTGTGATACAGCAGCACGAGAGTAAACGAGAAGGCTGATCGATGATACGAGTGTCTATATTCTTCTCTGCAGCATCACCACGAGATGAGGCGAGAGAGGCCGTATTGCCCTGTGGTGCCGGTGGCCGTGCCGTGCCGAAGGCAGTTGGCTATACTCACCGTACTTCCAAGTATAGAATTTACCGCCGTAGCTACAAACTCGGTTGGGCTGGTCGGTGTTACTGGCCCGGCGGCTTGCTTGTTTTTTCTCAAAAGCTTTCACGAGCTTTTCTTCGGGTTCTTAGCTCCTGCCCGGTGGCCGCGTACGGCTATTAGAAATAATAGCTGCTACAGCAGTATATACCAGGCACCTGCTCTGCTGTGTCCCCTTCCAGCTTGCGAAACCCCCACATTTCGAGCCAGCCACTATCCCGGAGGGGGAGTCTTGTACTGTTTCGTACGTGTGCAAAACGAAGCAGAATAGAGCTTAAGCTTTATTTTTACCAATCCGCCGGAGGATAAAAAAATAAGAAAAATAAATCTCCAAGGAGGATCAAAAAAGAAAAAAAAAAAAAAAAAAAATAAAAAAAAATAGCGCCAGCCGACTACAACATAGTTGGGCCCCTTGGCTTGCTTCGCCAGCTAACTATAACAACTGCAACTCTTACCGGAAATATAAGCTCGGTTTGGCATTCATATCAGAGTTCAAATGGTGACTATAATACCGGTCACGGTGGTAGTCGAGAAGGAATCCAGTCAACTCACAGCCCTACCCAATACCAAACACCCACACGAGCGTTTTCCTTTCTTTCGTATGTCCCCGCTCCCACTCTCGGCCAATCCACGCACGCCAGCTCCTTCGTTTCGTTTTCCTCTTAGCCAATCACTGCACGCCACCTCGACCCTACTTTAGAAAACGAGAAACATGCGGACCCAGGGATACTGTTGCTGCCGCTGCTGCCACCTGCGCAACACCCGCACAAGACATTGCGAAATGTATCATATCACCGTTATACCCTGGGATGGGTACATGAGTCAATACTACTAGTAGTGTTCGGATACCGTATGGAAAGTTTCGATGCATACATCGAAACATCGAACTTTCGATATATCAGAATATCGAGCTGTCGATATATCGAAGTTCCGGGCCCTCCCCTCCATCCCCTGTGGCATCGCGCGGAGTGTTTTTCACGCTGACACTGCAACGAAAGCCTCGATGTATCAAAACTTCGGAATCGAATCGATTACGTACTTGTTTGTTGATCGGTATCATAACGAGCTCGCTCGATTTCGATACCGATATACCAGGCACATATATATATATATACAAGGCAGATCACGCTACAAATAGCAGCAGCAACGTATGATTGCCAGATGCCAGATGCCGTTGCTATATACGTACGTACAAGTGCCAGATGCCAGTTAGGTGCGCGTGTTGTCTTTTACGTCTTTACATTAAATCGTCCTATCATGTCATATCTCCACGGCCCCCAAAGCACGCCCATGCAGCGTTCGTGCTGATTCCTTACCCTGGAGAGACACTTCGTGCCAATTCTGTGGTCACAGGCTGTGAGACCAGGTACGTACAATATACCGTGGATATATCAGCAGTGCTCATCCACCACAAGCACAAGCAGCAGCAGTGTTGGTAAGAGTGCCTGCACTTGTTGTCTGTTGTCTGTTGTCTGTTGTCTGTTGTCTGTTGTCTGTTGTCTGTTGTCTGTTGTCTGTTGTCTGTTGTCTGTTGTCTGTTGTCTGTTGTCTGTTGTCTGTTGTCTGTTGTCTGTTGTCTGTTGCCTGTGGGCCGTTGTCCGTTAGACGCACCTTTGCTTCTGCACCAGGCGCACCACCCTGGCACGCCCATACTGGTAGAAGCGACAGCAGGGACCAACAGAAAGGGAGGGGGAGGGAACAGCTGCTGCCGTACCGATAACTGCCGCACCAGACCAGCGGCAGCACGAGTGCGTGGTGGTGCAGCAGCATTTTTCGATAGCGTACTGGCTGTTGGGTACCAGGTACCCGGTATAAATTATACAGGTACGAACTGCTTGTACCTGTGGTATTATTAATAATACGAAGCAGTATACATCGAACACCATACCCATTACTCGTGCGCGCAAACGTTATTCCGGGATTTCTTCTTGCTTTTTACAGACCTGCTTGCATTGCACCTGCCGTACCACTGCTCCAAGTATACCTGGTACACCAGTTGCTTCCAGTACCAGTCCATCGGGCAACAAAGGCTCTATTACGGGGGACCATACGTAGTAAACAGGACCAAATATTGTTACAGAAAATGGGTCAATATCTAGGTTTTTGGGTTTACCATAGGTCCTGTTTACTATGATCCCGTCGAAGAGAGATACGAGTACCCGCCCGCACATCCGCATGACACCAGCACTGCTGCCGTACTACTGCTGTACCACCCTGGGTCTGGAGTCGGAAGTACTGGTGCTGGCGAGAGCGTATACATATATATGCCTCGGGACCACGAACTCATACCCACGAAACCACGATAAATACCCTTGAACAAAAAAATACCCGTGGTACCCAGCGCCCAAGGAGTGTGGTGGTACGTAAGAGTAGGCTGGTATCATACTCGTATGATACGATACCTATTGATGGTACTCGTATCAGGTACCTGGTATGGTTTTTGCACCGAGTACGAGGGTACGTGCCGGTTTAATAGATCGCAAGGCTCGCGGTATATATTCGCTCGCACAGCAGTACAGTACACCAGCACTCGAGAACAAAAGTTAGCGGATGTGCTTGTACACTCGTGCGTGTCCAGCAGAGGTACGTGTGCCGGTACAGCAGTTGTTGCTGTATTATCAAAGACTCGTGGTATTACGGAGGACCATAGTAAATAGGACCTAACGCACACACAAAAACCTATACATCTACCTATTTTTACTAACAATATTTGGTCCTATTTACTATGGTCCCCCGCAATAGGAGAAAAAGGAGCGAAAGGTGGCCCGTCGCGGAAAAAAAACGATGGTAGCTGACAGCTGATGGAACAGCACGTATATGCATGTGTGGTGCCAACGCGCACAAGGCGGCGACGCCTCGGTCGGTGGGAAATCCAGTAGGGAGGGATTCGGGTTGGGGGGGGGGGGGGGGGGGGGGGGTACGCTTGTGCTCGTTATACGTATTGCTCGCGAGAGCGAGGGCTTCTGGCTTGCTTGATTCCGGTAGCATGCCTGACTCCGGCGAGACACCACGAGGCAGATTTCTCACGATCACACGATGATGGCAGAAAGAAAACCTCACAACAATCACGTTCATCCAGTACGAGTCTATCACGAGTCCCATATACTATACAATCGTGTATGGAAATTTAAGGACCGTTTCTACATTCATATTTATATCTAAAATATCGTTATATTTCCGGACATTTTTGGTGTTTCACTCACCATGGTTTTCCTGGAATTTCAAGCCCTTCCGAGTACGAGCGCTGCGGAACAAACGAGCTGCTGCTGTCAAGCAGATCGAGTCGAGGAGCAGTAGTAGCAGTGGAAGCGGCAGCAGAGAGGAACGTGCCTCTACGCTTTCTCCTCTCCCCGGTGTTTGACCCCGACAGCAGCCTCGATTGTTCCGTTAGCTCCCTCTGTTCCCGAGATGTTCGCCAAATGCCTCGCTCTCTCCGCTACAGACGTCCGCTAGTTGCAAGCGTTTGGCGTTCTCGTGCTACTGTCGCTGCGCGGTGCCCTCCTCCAGATAAATGGGGTCCCAGAGCGACGTATTCGGGTTTCCCTTCCTTCCTTTCGCCTCTTTCGCTGGCCTTGCAAGAGTGGGCAGCTTTGTTCCGTGCGCTCGTGGCAACAATCTCGTCTCTCGGTCGTTCATTTCGTCACAGAATGGGTTTCGTATTGAGTTTGGGAATAATGTTTTATAGGGGATAGGGACACTATTCTTACGGATCTTTGGCCCCCGTTGCACCGCACAGCGCTGCCCCTGCATGTTCACTCTCTGAGCGTCTAGACCACCCATGCCGCCTGCTATGATTTCTACTCCACCCACGCGGGCACCACGCAGAAGATTCCCCTTAGCCTCCCTTGAAGACAGCCCCTTCGGACGTGCGACGACGCCACTGAATGAGGACTGGTCTCCTTTGCGCTGTACCTTCTCTCGTAAGCCTAACTGGATTTGTTGTGTTTTTTGTACTTGGAACTGCTGGAGACCTACTTTTTTGGTAGAACTGATCATCGACAGATCAGATCCTATTACAGATCTTTTTCAGACGCGGACAGATCCTGATTGATAGATCGGCATTATGCTGCACGATCCAAATCGTGTTTGTCGGCTGGGATACTGTTGACAAAGCTATTGCGAACAATTTTGCCGGGGTCGGATCTGTATGGTGCCAGGTACCACGTATATACGGCCCTTGCATTACCCACTGAGCTGTAGGGGTAAAAGATCGATCGATTACTCTGCCCAGGATAATCCTTAAAGCACTCTCCTCCCACTACGGTTCGTGGCTTCCCTTTTCCTCATAACGCGATAAGCCGTCGACCCTTTCTGCCCTCGTCTCTATTCGCGTCGAATCGAGTCTACTCACGTTTACGCGCTCTCAGCGATTTATTCGTATTTGATTTTGCCATATATTGAAAGTATCAACACGAACTCACGTAGCTGAATTTCACGGTACCACTGCACTGTCACAGTCTCGAGGCGTGCATGTATCAGTTCTGGGAGAGCAGTCACAATTCCTGCATGCAAAGCACTCATGAGAGTTGCTACCGCTCCGGGGTCCTTTCTGCATCACATAACATGCGCCTGTTTTCACACCACGGTTTGGATTATTTGGCAGACTTCTAGCCCGCGCTAGGCTGGGCGTACATGACACGCTCTCACTCTTCCCAAGTTCATGCACAGACCGACTATTGTACCACGCTGCCTGCGGTCCTTGTTGGTGAGCCATCGCAAGCGCTGGTCTGACCGCTATTCGTTTGGTGTAGGATGGCGCCGAGGGTAATAGACAAGGCTACGTTCGGAGCTACGAGGGGTTGTGCGCCGTATCGGCCGCACATCCGATCGTGCGGGCTGGCGTTTATCTCGGGACTTGGTGATATCACCCCCCTTCGATCGATACGCCCATCCGCATATATGTAAACCCTCGGATCCTTGAACCCACCGCTGTAACATCTTTCCCAGCTGATTGGCCGGGAAAGGACAACCATGCGATATCGTAAGCGGTGGATCCGAGATACATTATGCCAACCCAACTGAGGAGAGAAAAGCCGGTCTTTCCGATAGGATAACCCCTCCCCAGCACGCACACAAATTCGCCGCCTTACTCACTATCGCGGTGAACGGGACGCCCTTTGAAGTTTATGACGTTTCTGGGCGCTCACCGCGCGCGTTCTCAAGGGGATCCTCCCCGGTTGCGCTCACGAACAGGGGGCACCCGCCCTCGTGCAGTGACACAACACGGAATGCAGTAAACCCCCGTTAAACTCCAGAATAGCAAAACCACGCGCAAGGAAAAAAAAAAAAAAAAAATGAACCAAACGACCCTATACGCCAACCCAGTTTTGTGGAAACCCTCGGATGTTTAGAAACACCGCTAAACCTTCCTCCTCCACTGATTGGCCAGACAAGGGCAGTCACGTGACCTCTCAAGCAGGTCATCCGAGATGCACTATATCAACCAAACTGAAGATAGCAACCCCCCCCCCTTCTTCGGATAAACACCCCTCCCCAGAATGCCTACCTGGTACTCATGCGCCCATTAACTGGCGCCGTTAAAAAGACGCCCTCTAAAACTTAGGACTTGGACTCCCACCGCGCGACCTCTCTACGGAGCCTCCACGGTTGCGATATCGAACAGGGGGCTGCCACATCGTGTATGGACAGAACGAGAAATTCAGTCAACGCTGCTAAATTCTGGAAAAGGGAAACTCCCCGTAATCAGCTGGAAGAAACGAGGGAATCGAAGTACGCTCTCTGGTGCCTAACCGCGCTACAACCCGTCTGCATTAAACCCCTTGCACTGTGGAAGACGAGTTTAACCCTGAAGCCAAACCGCTGAAGCCAGCCCGCGTATGTCGACTGAGTGCTGCTGGTAGGGAACAACCCCCCCTCCCGTTCCCCGGCAGTTCGAACTCTTGACCCAGGCGACGATCGCACTAGAGGAAAACAGAATAAGAAACCGCCGGGAAGCATGCTACGGCTTCCGCGAAACCAAAAAAAAAAACACGCGGGCAGGCATACCACGACATCCCTCCGGCGTCTATTGTCCTTGTGTCAGAACAAGTCATTACCCACCATAAAACACCTAATCTCCAAAATAATACTTAAAAAGACGAGACCAATAACGCAGAATACGAGTATAGTAGAACTCGCGACACGCAGAGATGAACACCATGACATCCTCACTGCAGCGCCTGTCCTCCGTATGCCAGACAAAACCTCCACCAATTCCACGCAAAGAACTTCTAAAGGGGTTTGACAACCAAACGGCGTTCGTCCTTCGCGTGGACGGAAAATACTTGGAACAAACAACCCAAAAAGAGGAATGAAGAAACCACCAGGCAAAAAACAAAACCACGTAACAGAGCGAAAGCTCGCCAACAGAAAACATCCAGAAACAATACACAAGGAAAGATAACCCACGGGAGGCATGCAATTCCTTCCACGAACTACAGAACACAACGCTTCCAATAGCCCCCGAGGAAGAAAACACACAAACCGCACAGGGACGCACACCACAACTCCCCCAAACTATACAAAGAAACAACACCCCCGAACCACGCGAGGAAAACACCTCAAACACACGACATCCAAGAAACACAGTGATGTATGCCACAGGGCCCCCTCCCCAGCGTCCGTCCTCCCCACGTCAGATAAAACATCCAAAACCCACCCAATACAAACATCCTCGAAGCTACGCAGGGGAACGTATCACAACAAACACCCCAAACCGATGCACTCCCCATGCCGGGAAAACTATCCGACATCCACACGAAAGTACGAAACCATAAACTGAAATCGCACAACATAATCTACAATCCACACAAACATCCTCAAGGAATAACGCAGATGAACCCACCTAAAAATACCTCACACAACACACCACGTCCGGCGGGGATCAATAAAAAACCACACGAGGGGCATACCACAATAGCACAACACGCCCAAACCACTGAAACCAACATCCACAAACCACATCGAATAATCATTGTAAGTAAGACAACCTGGTCATCCACAAGCTACACAGGAAGAAACACCACAAGACTCCCCCTTGGCGTCCGCCTCCCCAAATCCGAAACAGCTTCCAAACACCATCGCCAAAATAACGCATGGCCCCAAGAGCTCGAGCCAACTGTCGGCAAGTGAGTCTACTGGCTCCCGTGAGGACCTCACAAATCCTCCAAACCCCCTCCCCAAAAAACCGCATGGCCCCGACAAATCAAAGAAACTTTCGTGAAGGGGGTCTGGTGCCTCTCGTGAGGATCCCCCCCCTCCCCTTCCTCTTTGGCGACAATCAATTCCGGTGCGCAGGTTGTAGGTACTGCCGCGCTGGATTCCGGATCTTGCGCCGTAGAGGGAGAGGCCGGGAGGGCAAGAAAAGCGCGGGATCGTGGCGCAAGGGAAGCCCGTGCCTGTTCAACGGTCACCGGAGACGGAAGAGCTCATGGGGGACAGGGAGGGAGGGACTACAGAAGGGGAGAGAGACAGGAGCGACGCGGGGGGCAAGAGAACGCAGCCACGGATACAACAACCGACGCAGCGCGACAAAACACGATATCCGCCCTCGGCGGCGCGGAGAGACGGGGAGGGGTGTAGGAGTGAAAGAGAGATAGAAACCGTGGGCCTGGCGAGTATGTCACCTAGCAACAAAGCGTGTGCGCCGGTACTCAACGAACACCAGTGCAGGTGATACATATTTAGCGGGTCACTCCTGCGCGTAACACGGTATTGTATGTCAAATATCATCCGGACGTCTCAGTGTAAAGGTTTGTTCAGTGTGCTACCTTGAGCGCCATACACTCGACCTCTCAATCTACATTCCCTATACCGTATGGTGAAAAATGTGTGGTATGGGTACCACAATACTGGTCCTCGGGGCTATGCCAGCCACGCATTCTTGATGGTGCTGCAACTGACAATACCGTCTGCCGAAGCGCGTAGAACTGCCGGCGTCGATCGCGAGTCTTGCACAGATGACTAAATCAGCAAATGTACGTTGGCCACAAGGAACATAACTACTACGATTCCTTCGTGAAAATATCAACCCGATCTCTTGACCGCAAGGCTAATGCAGCACACAAACCTAGCATCGAGCATCTAACCACGTACCTGGCAAAACATATGCAAACATATTATGTACGAGGTTCCCCTCCGGGAAGTGCCTAGGGGAGTGGCGCAATAGCGAAACAATAATAATACTCCGATGTAATACGTGCACACCTGTTTAAAACTAACTGCATCCCGCGCATCATTATTAATGTTATGAAGAGCACACGCACATATTTTTTAAGACAGAAGAACTGCTGTAATGCTGTTCGTGGAAAAAAATGTTGGATCATTACTTGTAGTTAATATCAAAAGAGGGTACCGGCAGGACGGGTATATACTGCTACAGTACAGGCCTGCTACAAAGAAAGTGCCCGATAAGAACATAATGCTCACTTTTTGGAGAACGCTAAGAAAATTTGGCTAAGAAAAACGGCTCAGTAGTGAACTACTAAATCCTGTAGAATAGCCTACTAATAGTATGCTCACGAGAAGGTTGTTTCAACATGGAGCCCCAATATGAATCTCAGGCTTGCCCATACTGTACCCATTCGATTGACCAAGCTGTACTAATCACACCGCTATACTACTATTAATACTCTGTTCGCTGTAGGAAAATCCTGGTAGTGTTCAGCTGCCGCAAAGGTAGGGTAAACATCAGTCAGTGCTTCGTCGTACAATAATTGTGCGAACGACGTATTAGTAGTGTACATGACATGTTTTATAACTGTTGGTGTGAGAGAGCTTACACTGGGGCCAGGAATCGATTCCTGGACCACTTCTTGGGTGCCTATAAAAAATATTAAAAAAATGCCTGCAGACTGCAGCAAGCGGAGCAAGTAGCTGTGTGCCTGGTGCGTAGCAGGCAACATGGCAACAGCAACGAGCCACAGGTACTACTCGTAGGCACATGCTTGCTGACTGCTGGCCTCTCCGCTGTTGCGAGTATCGCACCACTGCTTCAGTGTTGCCGCTGCTCTGCTGCTGCTGTCCATCTACAACAAAAAGCAAAAGAAGAGCACGCCAGAAGCAGCAGAAATCAATTTGTGCCGTCACACACCAAAGATGTCAGGCAGACGTGTCAATCAAGGCAAAACGTGAACTGTCAAGGGTGTAGGGCCGAGTGTTCAATACTAAAAAAAACCTACCTACAGCATGCAGTGGTAGTATTTTGGAGTCAGTCGAGGCATGTCTTTGAGCAAAAATGCTTTCCGTCATGGGCTAAAATTATGTCTCACATGACATCTTTACACAGCAAGCACAGACAGGCTCTGATTAACCAACCACCGTGCAGCGCGGCTCTACCACACGTGCATGGTGTTGCCGACTGTTCACGCTGTACAGTAGTTAGCTGGCAGTCGGCACGCTCTCTGTGCTACTGGTGTCGATGTCCGTTGCCAGAGTCACACTGCTGTGTGCAACAGACCCAACATGTTGTACGGTCGCACGATCGCGCACAACGTAATAGAGAGTGTTGTGGTTGCGGGATGATCGATATCAGGGTCAGAAAAGCAGCTAGTAACAGCAATACAGCGCAGACCTACGTGCATGTAGACCTGCCACACGTGCCCGTGGCTGCCTATTGTGCTACTACTGCTGCTGCTGCTGCTGAACGGCAGGGTTGTAGTGTTGTATGCAGCTGGGGCTCTCTGCTCTGCTGGTGTGTTGAATTGACTGTGTTGTGCATTGTCTGCTGCTGTATTGAATTGTCTGTAGTAGTGTTACGGTTCAGGACCGTTTCAGGAGGTACGACGGCATGCATTTTTGTATCGGTAGGGGCCGCGTCATTTACGGCCCCCCCCCAATTTGTGGATGGTTTCCCTTTCGGACCAATCCATCTTGCCACTTGTGGTCTTTGCTCTCGACCTGTGGCATAAAGCAATCATTCTACCATCTACAGAACTGGGAGACCTACTCCCTGGAAACCCTTCCCGTCCTTCGGGGGTACGTGAAGCGCACCTCTCGACTCGGTTGAGTCTTCAACAAACGTGAGATTGGTAGGATTATGGACCTAGTTGGTTGTGCATCGTGCCGGAATGGTGCGGTCCTCTGTTCAATCCTATACATACTGTAAACGGTAACCATTCAGGGTAGTGCCTCAGGGATAATCCCTGAATAGGTCGCATCACATAATCCTGACCCTAAATCCCGTGGCTTGTAGACTCACGAACCGCATCAGTAGTATTATTCAGAAGGAAAAATATGCTACCACTACTACTACTGGTGCATACTACAGCAGCACATGAAAAAGACAAAAAAAATGCGACATTTCAGAGATACGTACGTACTAACTAAGGCCTCTCGTACTGAAACCAGGGAAATCGTCTTATCCACTCCCGCCGGAAAAAAAAAAAAAACTCTGAGCGCCCGAAACGAGCTTCAGAGTGCACAGATCGTGCCGAGACCTAGACCAATGTGTCCGGCCGGGTTTCTCGTGTCGGAGTACTTAATCGTTTCATCGAAAAGTGCTCGTGCGAAGAGAAAAATTGGCTAAAAGTACGAAAAATTGACAAACATACGTATACATATCATATATATTCACCGGCGCCAACAAGCGTCAAGAATGCATGCTCACAAGCCAAATTATTTAGTTTTATGAGCATGAAGTCGCTTGACGCGGACACGAACATGTACCCAACTCATGACGAGCAAAGGACAGGTGTGGCATGATCACACGGGACAACGGAGAATATTGGACCACGGAAACCATAGGTATGGTACCTGCTTGAACGCCTCCGGCTTGATCACAAACAAAGAAAGCGTGGACTTGACTGGAACACGGCAAAACATTGTTGTGGCTACCAGCAAAGACCTCCAGTTTGATCACAAGCAACACTGGACTCGATTGCAAGGAACCGGCGTGCCATGGTCACACGGGGTCATGTCGTTTATCTGACTCCTAAGGGTAAACATTGGTGTGATCACTAGCGACCGCCTCCAGCATGATCACAAGCGAGCATAGAGTGAATAGCAAATCGCAGGCGTGCGATAATCACACGAAATAACATATTGAAGCTGTCCATGGGAACACATAGGTGTGCTCACTACTTGATGCGCCAGCAACAGCAGCGGTAGCTATACCGTGACAGTGTGCAGCAGCATCATGAGCACGAGCACCAAGATCAACCACTGTGACACAAAAACATACTTTGGGTAGCAGCAAGAAAAAGCACCAGCCTCAACTGTGGTAGTAGTTGTAGTAGCAGCAGCTATACCGTGATTGTGCGCAGTAGTGTGCAGCAGCAGCGGCAGCAACAACAACAGGAGCAGCAGGATAACCCACCGCGTGGCACGGGCAAAAATGCAAGAAGCGTAGCAGCTAGAAAAGCAGCCCTGTCCCAGCAACAGTAGCAGCTATAACGTGATTGTGTGTAGCAGTAGCGGCAGCACGCACAAGAGTAGTAGCAGAATAATAAGCAAACCGTGTGGCACGGGCACATTGTACAAAAGGCAAGTGAACACTCGGCTATTACACGCGACGCAATACGTGGTGCAAAGATCCGATAAATAAATGATGAATCGTACCGAGATGCTACAAAACTGTCACAAGGTATGTACGTACGTGTTGGGTCAGCCTTTTATCACGTCTTGTGGCCAAGCAGTCACGAGCACAGGAGCACTCAGCAGCAGCAGCAGCAGCAACACACGATTCGAGCAGCACTCGTGCGCTTGTTGTTGCTGTTCTTGTACTTCTGCGTACTGCTCGAGCAGCTAGGTTTCCAAGCCTATATTGCACCGCACAAAAAAAGACACGCGGGACCACGATCACTCGATTGTTCAAGCGCAACGGGAACGAGACGAACACGAGCACGACATGGCCAAGCAGCCACGGGCACACGAGGACTCAGTAGCAGAGCAGCAGCACCCGGCGACACTCGAGCAAATTTCGACTCCAGCACTCGTATGCCTGTTATTGCTGTCGTTATACTGCTGCAGCTCGAGCAGCACGAGCTCGAGCACCACTCCTGCATGCTGTTTCCAGGGTGTGTCTTAACCGCCCCCAGAGAGCATGGGAACGAGCGGAACGGAACGAGACTGTTCGTGGTAATTCGTTCCGTGCCTGTGAAAAAAAATGTTGTGTTTGAGTCCATGCAGAATCCTGGGCCTCGCCAGCCGGATCAGTACGAACTATTAATAGTGTTGGATATCGAAACCATGAACGTTTCAGTACGATAAGGCCAGAACAACTTCGATAACGATAACGACATCGTTATCGTACCGATAATCCGGGAAAGTCGATAACAATAACGACAACGATAATGGAGGCGAAAACCGGCGCAAAAGGCCCTTTTTGTTTATTTTTGGGGTCGCGTCATCACTACGAGGACCCGTAATACAAGTGAATACAACACCAGCAGAGGGTTCCCAGGATCAACGTATTCCAGGTTGTTATTCTCGCATTAACTCATCGCCATAATACAATGCAGACAAGCTCCCATAACTCTGGAGTGGAAGAAACATCTCGGTAAAAATAAAACAACCAAAGAATAGTACACATGATAACTCAAGCACATGTACACCTCAGACAAAAATAAAAGTGAGGTCCGCGCACGTACGTATCAGATACATACGGTAGGCTGTACAAGTCGCCACAGTAGAAACCAAGAAGACCACATACTACCCAGAAGAAATGGACAGGATAAAAAAAAAAAATCGACGTCGAAAAATCGAAATCAAAATCGGGGGGAAAAACCTAAAATCGAAAAGGGACGAGAGATAAAAAAGGTTCAATTCAGGCAAGAAAGCAAGAATTCAAGAAAGGCAACATACGAGAGAATGCGCATATTTTCGCAGATTGCAGGCTCGCACACTACGCAAGGGGTGTAGAACACAGAGATAAGAACGAAAAGACAAACATACGTACTCCGCTACTAAGAACACCAGGGAAGCACAAAAGAGACTCATAGACAAAAACACAAAAAGGAAGACAGGTATTGGCTACCAGGTATACCGGGGTATTATTGTGTATTGTGTACTAACACGTACATGAAGAAAGAAATGTTACACCTGATCAGGTTTATTATGCTGTATTATTATTGCGGGGGGCCATACACAGTGAGTAGGACATACGGTAACATGAAAACCTATACATTTACCTATTTTTACTAACAATATTTGGTCATATTTACTATGCCCCCCCGTACTCTAAGTAGAAGATGTGTAGCTGTCAAGTACCAGGGCGCAACGACAACCACAGCTCAACACAAAATGTACATATTGCCGCACAATGCTATTCGAAAGACCCTGTATACGTACTCACGAACCCAATCGTCGCCACCATATAAAAAACAAGAAATCACTTGTCCATCCTGCCGAGCGCCTCCTGTGAGATTCCGCTTGACCATGCCAATCCGTGCGAACCGTCCAAAAACACGAGGGCATCGACAGTAATATATATATATATATATATCGAAATACCGAACTTTTTTCGGTTCGGTGAAAAAAGATATAGATCGAACGATATATCGAAAGTTTCGGTACGATATCCAACACTAGTACGAACTATATCTTTTGCACATGCCAGAGCACATTGGTGTCCACATCGATCTTCGGCGGTGTTCATTTACATCAAATAAGATCCTATATGTTCCCGTTCGGTCGGGCCGTTCGGTCCTCCCCAACAAGAAAAAGGGATGCAACACTTCTTCCTCTTCCTAGATATACAGTTTTTCTCGGGCTGCACTGAACCTATTCGTTTCCCACAACCAATCAGCATAAATTCATGCAGCAAATAATATTCCATTCGGTTCGTTCCAATGCTCTCTGGGGGGGGGGTTAAGACACAACAGTTGCAGCAAGAAGCGAGAGGAATAAGATATTTGCAACTATATACAAATACGAAGATCCGGGTAGGTTTCCAAGCCCCTAGATCGCTTTTCGGAGGTGGGGCCCCATTCCCTGACTTGCATGCTCGGTCACGTGACTTCGATCATCTAGAGCATGTGCCACGGAGCCCGGCAGGAGCCACCGCCGCCCCCCTGCGGGCCCCGCAGCAGGACGCACGAGAAAAGACCCACGGCCAAACGAGGAAGGCGAACTATTCCGGAAAGAAACGGCCATTTGGTACAAAGTAATAATATATACAGCAGGAGTGCACTTTATGTACAGTATATAACTCAAGGACCGTTGATGTATATCAATGGCGACTGTTTGGCGGTCATAGATGTCGGACGCCCATCGGAACTGTAATCGTATTTATACGTACACTGAATGCATGAACCTGGTATGCCCGATGCTCATGCAGAACTAACTGTAATATGCCGCCTGATCGGCCTACTCCATGGATCGCCAGTTTTGGGTGCAATACGCTCACGTTGTCTACTTATAACCGCCGCTCTTCTGGGTTATTTCAAAGGATGGATGCTCGAGCTATATAACAGCAGGCTGCAAGTCGGCGGAGGGAACTACTTTTTGTGCCATGGAACTCGTGAATAACCATAACGAAAAATAAGTAGCCCTGGATGCAGGTTCAGCTCCGTTGTAAAATAAGATCATCGAGTGTTTCGTCCTGGTCGAACGCTTGTTTACTCACTATCAGAGGCAACTCAACTCAACCCTGTGGTTGCCTCCGATCTCGTTAAAGATACTTTCTCGGGGACAACAATCAGTCTGAGTGGCGTTTGCTACAGACTACATTCACGTTTACCCATGGTAAACAAAGCCTACAATTAATTTCCGTGTGATCATGGCATGCCTGCTCTTTGCTACTAACTCTACGCTTGCTTGTGATCAAGATGGAAACGATTGCTAATGATCACACTCATGTTTACCTGTAGCCAAATAAACGCCATGATCCCGTGTGATCATGACGCGCCGTTCGTTTGCAAGCAAGTCCAGGGTTGCTTGTGATCAACTTGGAGGTGGTTGCTAGTAGCCACAGCTATGTTTCCTCGGGGTGTAGTCGATTCTACGCTTGTCTGTGATCAAGCTGGTTGCTTTTCTTGCTGCTACTGTTCGTTTTTCTTGTGTCCATGCGACTGATGTTTTTATCAACACCCTGGCTATTACGTGTGACAGTATATTTTGTACCGGGTGTTGCGTTGCGCGTGTACAAGGTTGTCCATGAACTAATTTTCGAGTTTAATTCGTCTTGATTGATTCTTTGATTTTCCCGACGAAACACGTGCAGTTCATGCAGATCCCACCCGGTGAAGATGTACAGATCACACAGACCAAGATCTAAATCAGGTACACACCTGCCAAATATTACAGATCCTACGGATCATACAGATCCGGCAAAGCCACCGATTGATATGTGCAGATCATGCACATCGTGCAGACCCCATCCCGATCAAGACGAACATATCATATAGATCACATATATTTCACTCAGGTAGGTCATACAGATCCTGCAGATCACACATATGTACAGATCACACAGATCAAGTTCTCACTCATGTACACACGTGTGAATGTCTACCTCATACGGACCACATCCCGCCTGAACATGATGCAAACAATTATGAAGTATCTAGATTTACAAACCACGCAGATCATACAGAAATCCTACAAGTTCCTACTCAGGTACACACGTGTGAAATATCTACCTCATCTTACAGATAACGCCCGGTAAATACGTATAGATCACGTATATCAATATCCCTTTCAGGTACACACATCTGCCAAATATTACAGCTCCTGCAGCTCATACGATTCCTGCAGGTCATTCAAACCCACCGATAAACATGTGCAGATCATGTAGATCAAACAGACCCCATCCCGGTGAAGATGAACGGATAATACAGATCACAACAGATTCCACTCCGGTAGACAATACAGATCCTGCAGATTACCCATAGGTACAGACCACACAGATGAAGTTCCCACTCGGGTACAAACGTGTGAAATATCCACCTCATACAGACCCCATCTCGGCTAATCATGATTTGAGCAAGTGTGAAGTATTCAGAATTTACAGATCCTTCAGATCATCAAGAAATCCTACAAGTTCCCGCTCAGGTACACACGTGTGCAATGTCTACCTCATACAGACCTCATCCCGGCTAAACATGCTGAAAACAAGTGTGCAGTATCCAGATTATACATATCCTCCAGATCATACAGATCCTGCAAATGGTATGGACCGCATCCCGGTTATGACGTACAGATTATACAGATCACGCAGATTCCACTGAGGTAGATCACACGGATCGTGCAGATCATACACATCCTGCAGATCAATGACACCTACCGATAAACATGAATATCACGCTGGTCGTACAAACCCTATCTCGCTCAAGCTGTGCAGATCAGGGAGATTGGCCAAATCCCATCCCGGTGGAAATGTATTGATTGTACAGATCACACAGATTCTACTCAGGTACACATCTACCTGTTCTAAAAATTATAACCACACAGACCTCCTTCAGGCGAAACAGGTGAATATCATTGAGATCAACCAGACTCCACCTGGCACACAATCGCAAATGGTACGGAGCGTACATGTCTCCCCAGGCAAACTAGTTAGAGTGTGTAGACAACTAGTCCTTCAGATCATGCAGATAGATCCTCCACATCAATCACACATGGCACTCAGATCATCTCACTTGGCAAGCAGATCTCACCGCCAAAAAAAGGGTGATACATATCTACATTATACAAATCCTTCATATCTTGCAGATCCTTCAGATCATGCAGACCCACCCACGCAAAGCTATTCAATAGTTTATCACGGTGCATGTATGATCGATTAATATGAGTAGTTCGTGCAAATGGTGTAGACTCTACCCGGTAGGGGTGTTCAGATCATCAAGGTTCACACATACAAATATCGATGATACAGATCCCACCCAGGCGATAAATACCAGTATGCTACAAAAATCCCGTCAATTTCCTTCTGAGGGCTACGCGTTCCTCTGAGCAACACTGTAGTCCATGCCTCCGATACGCCAAGAAACGCGAGAGCATCGAAGACTATTAATAATAGGCTAACGCTCTTCGTGTTTAGGAACACAGTAGCCCTCGACTCGTTTTACTCCGAGATCATTTTGACATATAACAAAAGGTTCAAGTGTTTTACCTGCGTCTCCCTTTTCAACTTGCGACACCCCCCGGATTTCATGCCACCCACATCCCGAAGAGAGACCTTGTATTTATTACCAATACAACTGCCTAGATGAGCAAGCACGGTGCAGATTTTACCAGGCATCACGAGCGTCGCACCTTCATGGATGTTTATCATCATCCCTACTGGAGTACTCTGACTTTACCTCCGTTTCTGTATTTGATACAGGCGCTGTGGTCGCGGGACCACGACATATCGACGCCATTCAAAAACAACAGAAATATAGTACAAGATAAAAACAAAACCCAGGGAAATGACAGACAACGAACAATGAAACAACACCACAACATAAACAAGGCCATCAACTGCCACCAAGGTGACTATGGAAGACTTTTATTACTGGGGACCGTAGTAAATAGGACCCACGTTACACAAGAAAGCCTAGATATAAATACTTTTTTACTAACAATATTTGGTCCTGTTTACTCTGGTCCCCCGTAACAGGAAACAATGATACTCAAACCAATGGGATCGGGCTGGGGCGGCCGCTCGACTTCCAGGTCAGTCTCTCCCCTTTTCCCCTTTTTTATTGTTGCGCCTTTGTTCCTCTTCACAAAACAGTAGTGACACCCAAAATAGGTATTGATAGGATTGACTGGGGTTAGCTGCTCGACATCCAGGGCAGTCTCTTACATTTTTCTTTCTCTTCTATTGATTCACTGGTGTGCGTTTTTGCCTATTTACCCCGTTTATAGTCTCGCTTTTCTTGGTCCTCCCCTCTTCTCCCAATGGTCTTCATTCAGGTCCGGGGCCACTAAAAAACTCGTATGATTATAGGCCTCTGCCTACTACGGTTTCTGTTTTGCTTTTTATCGCCAAATGAGCTGGACAATGTCCATACCTTTCATCCCTCTGCAATTGTGCCTAACTACGCTACACTACGAACACTAGGCGCTCAATTGGTTTGCGTGTTGTTTCGATGATGTAAAAGCTAACTTTGAAACAAGTGATCCATACACACACGTCCGAGATCTCGACTCGTGGTCCTCAACGTTGATAGTATCCGAGGTTTAGGTATTAGTCACCACGATAGATCACCCGGGGCAAACGGTTCACGTACATGGAAATATTGGTGAAAATGATGTCACCACTTTTTATGAAACAGGTATCATTATTACTACGGGGGACCATAGTAAACAGGACCAAATATTGTTAGTAAAAGTAGGAAGATATATAGGTTTTCATGTACACCATGGGTCCTATTAACTATGGACCCCCGGAATAGTATATATTCGGTAGATATATTTGTTTTTTTGTGTGTTTTTCAGCAACAACATTGCTACGCTTCGACAGCGAGCAAACCAGTGTCCGTGCCGATTCTCCCATCTTAAAGAAGTCCAAGCTCGGTGGTCAACAATACAATTTATACAACACACAGAGATACAGAGGTAAGGTACCACATTATTGAGCAGAGTTGTTGTTGTTGTTGTTGTTGTTGTTTCCTTCACATTAAACCGTTTTTCTACCCGTCGACATTTTTCCATGACTTGACTTTTTCCTATAATTTCCCCTTCTTATCCTTATGAAAAAAGTACTACATAGTGGGTGGGTGACGAGAGTATTTTGGCCCGCTCATTATTTCTCTGTGTATTCCCCGGGATGGATATTTCCCATAGTTCCCTTTTTCCTTCCCGTTTTTTCCCCCTTGCATGTCCATTTTGGCTCATGCTCGGGGTATGTGTCTGAGCTTTGGCTTCCCATTTTATTTATATATTTGGGATTATTCTCCTTTTCTTTTTCGGTTTGGTTTCTTCGTTGTTTCTCTTTCTTGATATTGATTGTGTATTTTGGTTGCTGGCGTATGTATGTATGCTATGTCGGCCGCACCTAGTGCGAAGTCGTGGTATTGCGTAGGCTATTGATGCATTCCGGTGTGATATCTCTGTGTCGTAGTCTGTGACCACAGAGCTCGTATCTTTCTAGGGTGAAGAATCAGCACGGACACTGGGCTTGCTCGATGTCGACGAGTAGAAGAACGGTTTAATGTGAAGAACACACACATCCAGCACAACCAGTATCCGTGCCGATTCTTCAGATATATACAAGTTCTGTAGTCGCAAAGCTACGCCACAGAGATACTGCGTTGCCACGTATGCAATGCAATGACATGTCATAGACAATGCAGTGCCGTGTCAACGTACTGGGTACGATGGGTACGACAAGCACGACATGCACATTTTACAACCCGCAAAAAAAACGGGAAAATAAATGGGAAACGTCCCGACTACCTATAGAAGCATAAAAATGTGGCAGAAAATACAAAGCATGGAAAAAAAACATATAGACATAAACAGAGTACCAGGTAGGACCGAAGGGCAAGAGCAGGCGAACCAAAATTTCAAAGGAACGAGCAGGCCAACCGAAGCACAACAAAAACAAAGCCCAAAACACCCTCCACGTAGTCGCAGCGGCTATTGTTACCGGTAGCAGAGACCGTCGGTCCCACCTATTAACTGTAGCCGGTCTGGTGCCCTTCTAAAATGTACTCTGTGTGCCGTCACTTCTCGATTTCGCCAACTGTGTCCACCCCCGGCGAGTTAGAACAAGCACTCTCGTGATCCACCCAAGAAGCCATACCAGGTACGTTTTTCGCGGGACGAGGAGGAAACGTCAAATATAGGCAAACTAGAGAATTTCGCGTATATACCGAAGGACTCAGAAAACAAAAAGAGCAATCCCAACCATATTTATTGAATAAAATAATATCTGATCTACCTATTTTTACGGGGTGTTGCCAAGCAAATATTTCATTCTATCATGTTCATCCCTCCTACCGATGTGACCGTTGCGCTACGGAGATTAGCTAATTCTCTGCATATTCCGACGGCTCATGCTACACTCGTAGGTGAGGCATGACGGGCGTTTCGATCATGTACTGTAGAGTATAGAGGCGTTAGGGTAGCGGGCATGCGTATTGTACAAGTTTGATTTATGCTCCTATCAAACGTGGTTGACGATATACGTGTGGATACCCACGCACCACGCATGCCTATCCGCCACGAGTAACAATGTGATAAAGTACTGCTACTACTTTCGTGTTTCTATACGAGCGCTGGGCGTACACCTTACTTTCCACGACCCTGCCAGCCACCTAATGCTACTAATACCGTCTACAGCTTGCACATTTGAGCACTGGACGAGCATATTGCATTTGTTCGTGTGTTGGTTTCCTGATTGTGGACATATATGCCCGGAAGGTTGACAGTGACGTGGTGCAGTTCACTCACGACCACATAACTGACGCACCCGAGTGAAAACTAGAGATTTCAGATTGGGTATACGGCCAGTACACTTGTTGTCGGGCACGATAGCCACGCACGATATAGACATGCGTAACGTACGACAACTAGACTCGGTTACACGGGCGAACCTCGCAGGCGTGCGAAAATGAGCAACAACCTTCTCGTGGATGACGGCAAAGTCAAGTATATTACGTGGAGAAGGCTGTGCCATCAGCTCAAGCGTAGTATCTTACATCTAATTTAAGCTGAAGAATAGTATCCTTCATCTCATTTACCTCCGCTTTCTAACCTCCCCAGACCCCTCGCTACAAACGCTCCTTGCTTTGTTGCCGCCTTGTCCAATACTATAAACAAACCTACGGGGGTGCTCGGATATTTCGCGTTTATATGGCCTAAAGGTGTGCGCCTATATGATCACGTATTGGTAGGCCTACGAATATATCGTCTGCCTCTTACCGTGCCGCTGACCTCTGCGCTCAGAACGGTCCTGTTGCTGTGCTGCTGTGCTGATCAGTTTCGTATGTGTGGCTACTGTGCTGTATATTGTTCGCTCGTAAATAACTGTATGACTTTGTTGTATAGTTGCGGTCTCCATATTTATTTCTTGTGACACGTGCCATGGTGAAAACTCTTTTCATCTTGTGGTGAATGCGACTATTGATAGTCACCACACCATTACCTGAGCTTGCAAGGGCCATGCGACGCAGGGTGGGCGGTAGCGCGCTTGAGAAGGACCAGTCGTCGTGGCAGCTTGCCGGAAAAACCCTCGAAACAAAGCTGCCGTTGGACGCCTGTAGGGTATGTTTGGGTCGAACGCATTCAAACATACCGGAACACAAGCAAGTCCGGTCCATGCTGTGCAAGGCCTACCGTACGACCCCTTCCGGGGTGACGGATGAAGGGCTCAGCACTCGCACCCCCACACAAGACCCCCCCCAGCCTGCAAAAGCGGGACCCCCTGGGTGTGCCCCTCCCAACCCCGGATAGGGTATCAGGAGGTACACTGATCATCGCCTACCGAAACACTTCCGGGTAACGGGCTCAGCTCTGACCCCCCACGGTGCAAGCGCCGTCGCTATCTTTACTCAAACGCTAGGGTTCACTGCTGCTGTTTGTCTATACCTGGTAGGTGACTTTTGACCAGGGTTAACCAGAGACTAAGCAACCTCACCCCCTTGTGCGAGGTCTAGAGGGGGATCAGCGTGAACCAAAATGTTATGCGTTGCCGGGACCGCGGGGTCACTCACCCCCAGCCAGCTCACCTACAGACGCATGAGAGGGGTGCCTGAGGCGGCTCACGAGCACCTCACGAAACTCATCCGGTTCAGTCTCAACCAGTCGACACCCATCGCCCAACCTCCACTCGAGGGGGCGGGCTCAGTCCTCGATCGCTCGTGCTACACTTCTCACAGCACGGCCGGTCGACACCTCCAGGGCTGGCAATCGTCTTTACGACGACCACCCACTGTAGTGGCTGTGCTATCCACAATATGGTGCGAAGTCGGGAACCGGCAACTCCTCGACGAACACCGGTGGGTTGCAAGTCCACCCGTTAGCCGGAGTTACCGCATACTCTCACCCGCTCTTCATGTTCCGTCCTTGAAGCGTGTAAGATCAGACGACCTCCACCAAAAAAAAAACATTTAAATAAACAAATTAGAAGTGAAACTGTACATACGAGAAGGATATGACCTTGCAAAAGACGGAAATCACTGTTACCACCGCGCCGGCCAGCAGGTCGGTTAGTGATAGGGCCACGCTCGCTTGAGAGCCTGCAGTTCCTACCTTCGATGCCGGCTGGTCAAGCCATGCATCGCTGCGGCTCAAGAAAGACGCTGGTGTGCTGCTGCAAACAAACGAGTGTTGCTGGACACTGCCTTGGCACATCGCCCATATTTTCATCTCAAATTTATTGGAAAAGGTTGGGGTTTTTTGCCCGCAATGGTTCACTACCCCGTTATAGCCACCGCGGAGCTGCATACAGGCAGCCGGTGTCAAAACGAATTGTTGACCATGTCACAGTGTCTTGACGTGCATGCATCAGTTCGGGGAGAAGAGTCACAATTTCTGCATGGAACGCGTTCATGATAGGAGCTTCCGCGCCGGGGTCCTTTCGGCATCATGTAATGTTCGGAGTGCTCACATACTTGGTGTATGGATTCATGTGTAACGGTATTTGGGAGTTCCACACAGGAAATATGCGTGTTTCTATCCGCCGCTTTCTCCCTTCTTCTTCTTGTAGCTGTGGTTACTTCATGTTCTCCCCCCTTTCTTCCTTGTCTTGTGTTTTCTAAGCGATACTATATATATACCCTGGAGGGGCTTCTACGAACTGACTCAGGCTTGGCCTATCATATCAGTGAGTGCATCGAACACGCTAGCGTCTGTTCCAATTGGACGCACTTGCTGGTTGGGGCTACGCCGGGAGAGCAACTCCCCGTTCGAGGACGAACGAGAGATTTTCAGTTTTTCGGATGCAGAGGCCAGAGGGTCCTCAACCGAGCAGAGGCACTGGCGACAACGAGGTCGACAGAGCCAGGAGAGCTACAGGAGTGGCGATAACAGCGGCAGCAGAGGCAGTCAGCAACGCCGCGGCAGAGGCCGCGGAAATGGCTAGTAGCGCAGGAGCGCGAAACCCTGTTCCGCCAGAGGGCGGAACTGCTCCGCCAGAGGGCGGAGCAGAAACGAGTAGAAGGAACGAGGCTTCGCGGGAGGACGGAGCCGCAGGCCGCGATGATGAGATCGCCCGCCTGAAACGAGAGATGGCCGAGATGTCGCTCCGGCTGGAGATCAGAGAGGAGGAACGAACTAGGATGGAGAGGCTACAGCAGGGGGCTGGAGGAGGAATGCGTCCACCGGAGCCACATGGTCAGCCAGGCACGTTTCTAGTTGGTTTTGGTAAGCCTTCACCGAAACTTGACGGTAGCAACCCCTCACACACACCCTGCGACAGTGCCGGAACGTAGTGAGCCAGCGCCATCGTCAGCTAATCCCCCGGAAGAATGCCTTCCCCCGCTCCCCCCCGCGTTCCGCCCGGCGATTGCTGCTGCCGTACTCGTCCCCGGCACTAGACGTTTCAAGGAGATGGATATCAACGTCTTTCACGTGTGCAACGCCCACGCCCACGAGGGCCTTTTGCGCGAGACGGCCAAGCAGCAAGGCGTCAAGCTCACTGGTACTCTGGTCACTTGCAGTGGATGTGTGCAGGCGAAAGGCAGGCGTGCGTCTATACCTACGACTACATCGTCTCGGAAGACACTCCCCCTGCAGCGCGTTTTTGTTGACCTTGCCGGCCCCAGGAAAATCGCGTCTGCTGGGGGGGCTCTGTACCTGATCCTGTTCAAGGATGACGCGACACGCATGGGATGGCTATACCCCCTCAAGAGCAAGAGCGCCGCCGACGTGACCGCGGCGACCCGAAAATTCCTGGCTGACGTCGGCGGAGACGTCAAGTGTTTCCGGACGGACAACGGCACAGAGTTCGTGAACGCACTCTTCGCAAACTTATGCGCCAATGAGAAAATCCGACACGAGCACACCGGGGTCGACGGACCGAAACACAACGGTGTGGTTGAACGTGGACTCGGCCTCATCCAGGAAGGCGGTATGGCCGCTTGCCTTGAGGCCCCCCGGCTGTTCCCCGGGCAGCTCCCGAACCTGGACCGTTACTGGGTGGAAGCAGCCATCTACATGAACGACTGCCTGAACACCACGGCGACGTCGGCGAACGCCCATTTCAAGTCGCCACACGAGGCATTTTTTGGGACACTGCCACCGCTCAACACACTCGCCTTCATGCAGCCCGGATTCCACCGTATCCACCGCACCCACAAGTCTGACCCCAAGGCCGAACGGTGTTTCTACCTCAACAGGGGGAGAAACCATCCGCGCGACTGCGTCAAGGTGGTCACGGCATGCGGGCGTACGAGCAACTCGCGGGACGTCACCTGGGAGGTGGAGCGCAAGCCGATCATCGAGGCTGCGCCTCAGGTGAGGAAGGACTCGGTGGCGGAGCCGTGGGAGGCCGATCTGCACATCAGGTATTTACCACCGGAGCTGGCGACTGTGCAACCGGGGATACCACCGATGATGTCACCGGCACCACCGGCGGTACCGCCGACGCCGGCGATGACGCCAGCGCCAACGGAGGTGCCGCCACCGCCGACGCCAACGGAGGTGCCGCCACCGCCGACGCCGACGCCGGGGGTGCCGCCGCCGCCGCCGGGGGGACGTCACCGTCATGCCCACCGGGGGCCGAGAACCATCACGTCGAGGACGACGAGGGCCCCCGGGATAACGAGCTCTTCCAACTGGGGCGGACGCGCGCTAGGACACGGGCGATGACGATGGCGCCGCTTCAAGTGGGGATGCCACCGGTGATGACGCCGGCGCCACCGGAGATGCCGCCGACGCCGGGGGTGATGTCACCGTCATCCCCACCGGGGGCCGAGAACCCTCAGTTCGAGGACGACGAGGGTCCCCCGGACAACGAGCTTCTCCAACCGGGGCGGACGCGCGCGAGGACGAGGGCGTACCACCAGGCGTCTACTGGTACATCGCAGCCAGCTGACCACGCACTTTTCAACCAGCGCCCGCCCAACCAACCAACCCGCCCCTGCTCTGCCAACATGTGACGCGGGTCAACTCTCGGAACCCGCGACCTACCAGGAGGCGATGCTCTCGCAATACCATGCGAACTGGTCCCATGCAATGGAGACGGAGATTGCCGGACTCGAGGGAGCTGGGACTTTCGGGGATGCTTAGCAGCAAAAGGGAGGGAACGTGGTATCGGCCAAATGGGTGTTCACTTGGAAGGCAGATGAGCATGGTAAGGTAGTGAAGGCGAAAGCGCGACTAGTGGCGAGAGGATTTAGCCAACGCCCCGGAGTTGATTACTACGAGACTTTTGCCCCCACCCCTGCCGCGTCATGTATCCGTATGATGGCTGCGATAGCCTGCGAGTTACAGTTAGATTTATGCCATTTCGATGTACAACAAGCGTTTGTCCAGGCCGAACTACAGGAACTCGTTTTGATGCGAATGCCACAGGGATGTGGTGATCTGAGCGGCAAAGTAATGCGCTTGAATCGTAGCCTATACGGCTTGAAACAGGCGTCGAGATCCTGGCATAGACACTTGGTCACCCGCCTGAAGAGTCTTAGTTTTGAACAGAGCCTCGCAGATCCGTGTGTTTTTCGATTAATCGAGGCGGGGTCTGTTTCCATCATTGCTGTGGTTCACGTCGACGACATTTTTGCGGTAGGCCGTAAGGAGAGATGTGACCGTTTCTGCGAGGACCTGAACCGCGTAGTCCCCATTAATAACCTTGGTGAGCTGCGATGGTATGCCGGTTGCCACTATTCCAGAGACAAGGTCGCGGGTCTACTGACAATTTCGCAAAAATCTTTCGCGGAGAAGACGGTCAAGCAATTTGGCGTGACCACTGGTAGGAACACCCCACTTTCCCCTGATCTTTTCCTGGAGGTGTTTGACGAGGAGGAGCCCACTGGTGACTGGCCGTATCGTGAACTAGTAGGCAGTTTGCTGTGGCTTTCTAACCAGACGAGACCTGATATCTCAAATGCCGTAAGGGCGGTCGCGAGGTATATGCATGCCCCCAAACTCAAACACTGGTTGGCTGCGAGAGGGATTTTGGAGTATCTGAAGGTGACGAGTAGCTACGGTATTACTTTCCAGAGGGGCAGTGGATTAGAGTTGGTGGTTTATGCAGACGCAGCCTATGCCCCCCGAGACACTAGGAGGAAGTCTGTCTCGGGTGCAGCCGTGATGTGTGGGGGTGCGGCGATTCAATGGATTTCTAGGACGCAGAAGACTTCCACACTCTCCACGAGTGAAGCAGAGTACGTTGCGATGGCAGAGGGTTTCAAGGAGGCTCTTTTTCTAAGGTCAGTGTGGCGTTTCCTGTTGCCTGATTTTGGGGATCCGTGCATCCAGGTTTTTGAGGACAACAAGGGTGCGATCCAAATAGCGGTCAACCCTGTGACGAACTCTAACTCGAAGCACATAGATGTCCGCCACCACTTCCTGCGAGAACTTGTCGAAAAGGGAGAGTTTGAAATCACGCATGTGAGGTCGGAATACGAACATGCGGACTTCTTGACGAAACCCCTTCCGAAAGACGCTTTCCGTTTCCACAGGAACTTCATCATGAACATGAGTTAATTTGTTTGTTTTGCTTTGTTTTGTTCTTGAGTCAATGTTTTATGTCTGACGAGGCCGATTTTTGTATCTTTCTGTGATTTGAGGGAATTCGAGGAAGTTATCACAAATCTCATGAGATTTGAGAAGATAGTTTATGGATTTTATTGAGCTTGGAGGTCATGATATTTTATTGCTGAGATCTGAAGAGTTATTTTTTTGGGCGATTTGACTTCATGCGGTCCTATGATTTGTGATTTAATTTTTTTTTGGAAGGGGGGGGGGGGACGAGGGAATGAATCCGACATGCCACTATGTACCATTCTGGTTTGAGTTGAGGAGTCGATCGTGATTCATTAGTGGTGCTTTTTATCCCGTTCCGTTGGGGCTGGAAGACTGCTGTGCGTAGCAGGAAAACTGAAATATTTGGAACTACTGTATAACATTATTATATTGAATACGTATCTACGTACGTAACGCGAAATTGAAATCTGTAGTATACTACGGCGACCGCACTAAACTGGGGCGTTATTTCAGAGACGAAATTCTGGGTTTTTGTTGCCATTTGACTGGATTTAGTGTGTCCCCTGTAGAGAGGCTATGTCGGATTGGTGTTTGATTCAGATGGAAAGGGAGGACTGCAGTACTATATAAATGATGCAAGGACTCGATTGATTGTTTTCTGAGATTTTGAGGAGTTGCTTTGTGGGCTTTTCTGGGCTTGGCGGGCTTGATCTTGCTGTACAGTCGAGATTTGAGGAGTTGATTTCTGTTTTTTTTTTTTTGATTTATTATTTTTCGGGTTTTGAGCAGCTGTTCTTGTGGTACTATTTCTTGAGATATGAAGATCAAGTTTGTTTCTTTGTGAGATTTGAGACTTTGATATTTGTATTTGTGATATTCTGATTGGAGGCATTGGTGGTCTTGACATATACTTATCTTTGAGTACAATACCTTGGATTTGGATTTTGGGTGATCGTGGTCTATAATCATGGCATGGTACTTTATCATGAGCGATGTGTGGTGATCCCATTCACCAAGTAGAGAGCAGAGGGGCTGTTCGGAGTGCTCACATACTTGGTGTATGGATTCATGTGTAACGGTATTTGGGAGTTCCACACAGGAAATATGCGTGTTTCTATCCGCCGCTTTCTCCCTTCTTCTTCTTGTAGCTGTGGTTACTTCATGTTCTCCCCCTTTCTTCCTTGTCTTGTGTTTTCTAAGCGATAATATATATATACCCTGGAGGGGCTTCTACGAACTGACTCAGGCTTGGCCTATCATATCAGTGAGTGCATCGAACATGTAACAAGCCCATGTTCTGACACCATGATTTGTATAAATTCCCAGAGTTATAGCCTGCTCTACGCTGGGGGTACATGCCACGCTCACACCATTCCGACGTTCATGCACAGATTGATTGTACCACGCAGTCTGCGGTCCTTGTTGGTCAGACATTGTAAGAGCATTCCTGATCGTTGCTCTTATGGAGTAGTATGGCAGTGAGGGCGAAAGACAAGGCTACCTAGAGTGTTACGAGAGGTTGTGGGCTGCGCGGGCCGCCCATCCTCTTTTGCGGGCAGGCGTCTATCTCCCGGCTTCGTCACATTACCCCGCGTCTATTATCTCGCCCATCTGATCCTTAGAAATACTTCTGTAACACTGGTAACCTCCAAAAAAGACAAAGCCATCGTCAGTGATTTGATTCAACTCAATGATGATGGAGTAGTCGAATCAGGGGGGCAGAAGCCGTTGACATGAGTGCAAATGGCTGTATGAAATAATGTTGTACGCCGATGACGCAGGAATAGTTTCGAAGTCGGCTGAATGACTCGCGAAAATGATAGCAGTTATTGTGACTGTCGTCGAAGCAGCATGACACACGGTATCGGGAAAGAAGACTGGCACAACGTTTCTGGGAACACCAGACCAAACAACCCTCAGCCCACCCCTCGTCATTGAAGCAGCAGGTGAGAGGTATACACAGATATCCCAGTTAATATACCTAGGTACCTAGGCGGCATTTTCCACGAAAACGATGATCTGTCGATCGGTATCGACCGACGGATTGATCTCATGCGGGCATGCTTCAAGCGGTTCGGCCCGGATTTGAAAGATCAGGAAGACGGCCCCGCGAAGCCTGAAAGTCCGAATGCTCAACGCCGAGGTGATACAGACGCTGTTTTACGGGGGTGTGACATGGGCCCTCAGAGCGGAACACGTCGCGATGTTCGGAACGGCTTGCCACAAAGTCCTCTTGCAAGTCATTGGCTTCCAGCACCAACTTCGCGCTGATGACGCCACACTCTCGTGCGCGAGCATCGAAACAACCATCCGTAAACGGAGGCTTGTTTTCGCCGGGGCGGTGGCACGGCAAACCAGGCATCGATTACTCAGTCGAGCAATGGTTGGGAAAATGGCTGGTGGGGAGAACCTCAGACGTGGTAGACGGTTTAAACAATGGCATAGATGTATAGTCGAAGACCTTGCTTGGAACAATCCCAGCAACTGAAGGGTCAACGGAACACCCCCCGTTGGTGTTTGGAGTTGAGACCACGCTGTAGTCCACTGCAGCATAACAGACCTGGAAGTGTCACCGAGGGGTCCTTGAAGCAGCAGAGGGGTTCATAGTGACGTGGCACGACGATGAGGCATTATTGAGAAGACATCTCCGGGAATCCGCCGTAGCTGGTGCGGAGGGCATAGGGGGGGGTGGCAATCAAGAGGAGGAGTGAAAGAAAACCCAACAAAGGCAATGCGTGGAGGGGGGGCAAAAGGAGGAGTAGAAAGGAAACCACGGTGTACGAAAGCAGGAAGGCCCCAAGCCGATTCGTACGTAGAACATGTCTATGCTAGTCATGCCACGAACAGATACAGGTGGTTCGAACATGGTCTTCATTTATCGTTCCATTTTGCGCTTTGTATTTCCGTGATTTCCTTTTTCTTACTTTATACTTCTTGCTTGTTCTACTTACTAAAGGAGTCGTGTGGCGTGGGTGGATGACGCGCCTGCTTTGCATGTTTCGTATCGTCTGACGCATCTGTTACGGTTCAAGACCGTTTCAGGAGTTACGACGGCATGCATTTTTGTATCGGTAGGGGCCGCGTCATTTACGGCCCCCCCCCAATTTGTGGATGGTTTCCCTTTCGGACGAATCCATCTTGCCACTTGTGGTCTTTGCTCTCGACCTGTGGCATAAAGCAATCATTCTACCATCTACAGAACTGGGAGACCTACTCCCTAAGACCGGAAACCCTTCCCGTCCTTCGGGGGTACGTGAAGCGCACCTCTCGACTCGGTTGAGTCTTCAACAAACGTGAGATTGGTAGGATTATGGACCTAGTTGGTTGTGCATCGTGCCGGAATGGTGCGGTCCTCTGTTCAATCCTATACATACTGTAAACGGTAACCATTCAGGGTAGTGCCTCAGGGATAATCCCTGAATAGGTCGCATCACATAATCCTGACCCTAAATCCCGTGGCTTGTAGACTCACGAACCGCATCATGGTGTCCAATCCGAGACACGCGCTTGCACGTACTAGGAATCGTTCTACGCCACTCTGTCGGTGCTCGTCTTTTGTTGTTCCCACGAGACCCTCGGGCTTGCCCCTGAGTGCTGTAGTTTTTGTTGTGTGTTGTTTTGTTTTGTTTGTTTTCTTGTTGTTTGCTTCTTTGCCCGCGCGCGCCTGGTGTCTCACGCCACCTCTATTCTCCTGCTCTCGCGCGCAAGTGCCCTTGGCGCGAGCTGTAAGTTGACGATGCGATGGCATACTCCTTCTTCATGTAGCCACCCATGTCTGGGTTGCCTCCGCCGGGCAACCGTACTGTTCCCATACTGATGGCCATGCTGGTGTCCTGCAGGGGCACCGGACGGCTGAGTTTTTTTTTTTTTTTTCTCTCCGGATAAATTTCGATTTTGGGTGGAAGGCACACCCAGGAGCACACGGGGCTCCTGGAGTGTGTCAATCTCTCTGCTCTCACGCCATCGCCCTCCAGTTCCGCTTGCCTTTTTTTTTTGTGCTTGCCTTGTGGCTCAGGTGGGAGTCCAAAAAGTTGCAGCACACTCGTTAGGCCCCCGCCCCCCCTTTCCACCGGCAGCGAGAAAAATGAATGAAAAGCAGAAGTCCGACGTGATGTGATGTGTGGTTTGCGCAGCGCGGCCGGGTGTGCTCACTTTAGTGACTCCCAGGCCGTTTTCGGTTGCCCCGTGCGCGTTGTGTCTGCTGCTGTCGCCGTGTACCCCACGCCGTTGTCATCGCTGTACGGGACTCTGGCTGCGGTGTTGTACGCACCGCGGTCAGCGATAATCCAGAGGCTAAACCCTCCGTGGTGCTGTTCTGATGTACCATGCGGCTTGACTGAGCTGTTTGCCTGATCGTTTTGTGCGCCTGTCAAAGTGTTGTCATACACCATGTGCCCACGCGCGTTTTCCTGACGAGTATACCTGGGGTGCCTTTATTTTTAATTCGCTTATTGACGTACACTGCTGTGCACCGTGTTTCCACTACTGTATCCGGCATGGTGTACCTACTGAAGTACTCGACGAAATCTTCGATCACATAGCCGTGACAGGGCTGCTGTTGGTTTTTTTTTTTTTTTTTTAGGGCCTGTTTGCGTGTGCTTTGCAATGTGGATTGTACCTGGTTTCCACCACTGCTGCCGTATCCGTCCTTGATTTCCGATCCCTCATGTGTTATTTTCGTGTTGTTTTTTTTGCTTTTGTTTTGTTGTGTTGTGTTTTTGTGTTGTTTTTGGTGCTTTATGTGACAGTATTACGAGTAAAATATACCACCTGTGAGTTCAACTGATTTTGTTAGTTTAATTGTATATCTGTGTACATTCGAATAGGGGTACATGAACAGCAGTTAGTGGCATCACTACTTTGAAGAAGTATAACGTATAGCTGGTACGGGTGGACAAAAATAGCACCTACCAGGGTAGGTCCTGTACACGTCACCGTTTTTGTTTGTTTGTTTGTTTGTTTTTGTTTTTTTTTTGGCTCAATCAATGCTGAACTAACTGTGCCGACGTGTCGATGCCTGTCCTAGACAACTTGCTGGTACCTACTACAGTACTATCATCGGCCGCTGGTCACTTCCTGCCCCGCCGCCTCAAATACTTGACTGTGGTCTCTTCCGGGGGCAGCTCGTTCTGCTGCCACTACCGCTGTGCTGCGACAGGCGGCGTAGGCACTCAGTTCTGAATTGAGTGGGAGGGGTCTGTGCCTGGTGGGGCCGTAGTTGTTGTCTCCCATGCGTGAGGGAGACGACAACCAGGTCCCTCTAGGTCTGTGCCTTTCCAGGTGGCGGTACCGATAATTAGATACCTGAATTGAGTGGGAGGGGTCTGCACCTGGTGGGGCCGTTGTTGTTGTCTCCCATGCGGGAGGGAGACGACAACCAGGTCCCTCTAGGTCTGTGCCTTTCCAGGTGGCGGTACCGATAATTAGATACCTGAATTGAGTGGGAGGGGTCTGCACCTGGTGGGGCCGTTGTTGTTGTCTCCCATGCGGGAGGGAGACGACAACCAGGTCCCTCTAGGTCTGTGCCTTTCCAGGTGGCGGCACCGATAATTAGATATCTGAATTGAGTGGGAGGGGTCTGTACCTGGTGGGGCCGTTGTTGTTGTCTCCCATGCGGGAGGGAGACGACAACCAGGTCCCTCTAGGTCTGTGCCTTTCCAGGTGGCGGCACCGATATTTAGAATATACATTTACCCCGATACGCTCAGTTTCCATCATTTTTACCACGCTTGTTCTCGCGCTGTGAGATGTCGTGACGGTTGTGCCCCGCTCGCGTAATACTAATTTAATATCTCCCTGTATGTTTTCCTTGCCTTTTATTTTGTTCTATGTTCTTCTTTTCTTGCTTCTCTTCCGATTTTTTTTTTTTTTTTTTCTTCTCTTTCCTCTGCTATATATATATATATATATTTTATATATACATATTTTTTTATTTTTTTTTTTTCCTTTGTCTGCTCTCCGTGTGTCCGGTTGGTTGTTGTTTGATCTTTTCTCTTCTTCTCCTAATCTTTGTTTCTTTTTTGTCCTTTTTTTGTTTTTATTTATTCATTTATTTTTCCGTCCAGGGATGTCTGCGCCCCACGGGCAGATCGGCCAGGGCGCAGACGGCCCAGGAGACCCGTTTCAGCGCGGGTACCGCTCCCGCGAGGGTCGCCGCAGCACCCGTTCTAGTTCAACGGACAGCTCCCGCAGCAGCTCCAGCAGCAGCAGCAGCAGCAGCAGCAGCAGCAGCAGCAGCAGCAGCAGCAGCAGCAGCAGCAGCAGCAGCAGCAGCGACTCAGAAACTGACCGCCGCCGTGCGAAGAGTAGCCGCCGCCGCCACCGCCGCCGCCGTCGTGCCCGTTCGCTCCCGACTACGAGATCAGAGGCGCGGCTCCGGAAACGCGCTCGCCGGAGCTCCCGACATGCACGCCAACGCCGCACCGACCACGAGCAGGACGTACCAAGGGGAGGGGGAGACAGCAACCGGAACGGACACCGCCGCAGGCAAGGAGAGGCAGCCGCTGCGCTCAGGCCACGCATGCTTCCCACCGCTGTCACACAACAGCAGTCCTCCGAGCCCGGTATGCAGTTTGGTGTGGAGTCTAATCAGGCAGCGAAATTGGTCGAGAGAGTACGTAAGCGCATCGCAGGTACTCTCCCGTGTCCGGTATTTGGTGGCCCCACTGCCGGGACATTGTCGATTGCGAACTCTGCTGTCATACTGCAGCAGAAGGTACTGAGCACCCTACGCAACGTTGACTCCGGAGCCATGCGGCTTGAGCCTGACCAGTACATCGATGGTAGATGGGTCACAGTGGCCGACACACTGACACCCCGCCGTGTAGAGCTGCTGACTGATCTGACTCATGACTTCTTGTCGGTTAGCCACCAACTTGCTTCCGCCGAGTTTGTCTCCGTATATCTCATCACGGGGGAAGTCATTGAGAAGCAGCACAGTGAAGTCACCGCCACCGACTGGTTACGCCTTTTCGTTCGAGAACAGGCTTTGACAGGGGGTGCCGCCGAGTTCGCACAGGCGGCCTTGTCAGCTGTATCTCTCAAGTCAGCCGAAGCGTGGACCGCCGCCGCAGCTCGTGTTCTGCTGGCTTTCCGTGCCTCGCTCGCTAGTCCAGAGCGGCCGCATGCGACGGAGCAGTTGTTCTTCTGGCGTTTTATCACGCCGCTAGAGATGCAGACTCTGTACGATAGAGTCGTCGAAGTGCTCCTGCCGAACCCGTTAGACCGAATGGGCATTAGCGGGCTAATGCACGAGCGAGTCCACACGATCACTACTACCCTGCGCCCCATGCGTACAGAATGGCACAACCCCATGGGGGAACCCATGCAGCGTCGAGGAGAGGTAGCTGAAGGACTATTCCGGGAACTAATCGCGGTACTTTCTGCTCGCAACGCGTCGTACTTGGCCCCGCAAACCCCACGGAAGGTAGCAAAAACATGCAGGGCCAGACAGGCTTTTCACCATGACAGAAGTAAGGCACATGTTCTCCTCACCCGCCGGCGCCCTCGCTGCCCTTAACGTGGCCTCCTCAGCCACTGCGGGAGTTGGTAACGCAGGAGGGAGTGCCGCCGCGGCCGGGCCGACTTACCGGCCAGCAAACCCTTTCGCCGCCCTAGCCCCTGCCCCTAGTCCGGTTTCGCAGCCTTCCACAGGTCCCGTCACGGTAGCTGCCTTCCAGAACCAGACAGCCACAGCACCGGGTCAACACGGGGTTCCCTTCGAGAAACCTCGCACGGCAGCCCCGGCCCAGCGCTCAGCTACCACACCGACCATGCCGACGAGCCCCGTCCCACGACCTCCGACCACGGCACCCCGGGGAGACATTCTCGACTACCTCCGGACGCAGAAGGTGTGCTTCGCGCACGCCTTCACTGGTAACTGCCGCCGCCCAGGCAGCTGCCAGTGGCAGCACGAGCCGTTCCCGGCAGCTCTGTACAAGGATACCGCTTCGACGCGTCGGTCCGGAAACTTCACCCCTCGCCGTCGCCTAGCTGCAATGACCGAGGTCCAGTACAACACGGCCGCCGAGCTAGGTCTGATTCTGGAAGGCTCAGGTGACGAGACGGAGCCTGCAGGCTTCGACAACTCCAATGACCAGCAAGAGCAGAGAGAGGGTACCTCCTGAAGGTGCGCCCCAGGTGACGCTAACCTGGGGAACGGACATCTTGCTGCCACAGCACGGGACAGGGTGAGAGACCAACTGTGGGTGCAAGGTCAGATCTGGCACCGTCATCGCCGACGACGCCCCTGGCCGGTAGAAATCTTACTAGACACGGGAGCTGGGGGAGGCAGTTATATCTCACTTGCGTTGTGGCGCGGCCTCCGCAAGCTCTTGCGACGTAGTTTGGATACGCGTAATGCTGGTGCTCTCGAGGCAGCGAACCCATCAAGTAGTGGGACCCCTCCCATGCGTATTTTGGGGTCTGTAGCTATCCCCGTGCTGTTAGAATCGGATTCTAGAGTGCGAAACGTGATGGTTCGCGTCGTCGAGGACCTCCCCTACGGTTTCATTTTTGGAGCAGATTTTTTCAGAGCCAACCGCAGTACTTTGGAGTTCAGTCCAGACAGAGGGTTTAGGCCTGTACCCTCGGCACCTTGGGTACCGTTTCGCACGTCTGTTGCCGACACCCCAAGCCCACAGAGTCCCTTCGGCACAACACGAGATCAGTTTTTTGCGCTAACTGCTACTCCCAAGCTCTCGCCGCCGCTGCACACACCTACCTCAGTCGCCTCACCCACTGTTCGCCCCAGTTATCATGACATCGCGTGGGAGGACGAGAGCACCTTGGAGTGGGAGGTTAGACAGGTCGCCGAGGCCACCGCCGTCGAGGGGTTTACCAACGTAGCAGTGGAAGCAGCAGCAGTAGGTCCCCAACCGCAGGACCCACAGCTGGTCCTGATGCTTCCCACCGAACGGTTTGATCTAGAAAAGGGAGCGTTGGTGGGGGTCGCTAGAGCGGCGCTGTGGTGGTTGCCGGGGTCCCCAGTATACGTCAAACTGGTGAACCGCAGTAAAGAGACAACAGTGGTAGAGGGTTGCCGTGTGATAGCTCGACTGGTAGCCCTCAACGTCCGCGACCCCGCACGATTCGAGTCTTTATTCGATGAGATGCCCTCCACCGCTGACCCGCCCCTCCCCCGGCAAGCCCCAGACCCGACGTGTGTTTCGAGTGAAGTCAGGACAGAACCAGTCCCCAAGGTACAGGCAACCGACGCCAACCTAGGAACACTGGGATCCCTGCAGAAACAACAACTCGTGGACGTGCTGGCAGGTTTCATCGAAGATGGCCTGTTCCCCATCGACCCCAAGCGAGTGCCGGCCTGCATCGATGGTGAGCTTGAGCTTCCTTTGATCAATGAGCTATGCACCCCTTTTGCGGCCAAACAACGACGTTTCTCCCCCGAAGAACGGCGCATGATTAGAGCAGAGATCCAGAAGTTGCTTGACCGAGGAATCATTCGTCCCTCAGTGTCACCGTGGGCAGCGCAGTGCCTGTGTGTGCGGAAGAAAGACGGAACCCTCCGCTTGTGCATTGATTGGCGGGTACTTAACAAGCTCCTGGTTTCCGATAGTGGAGGTCTTGGCGATATGCAGACAATTTTCGACGGGTTGAAAGGCAAACGGTACTTCACTCAGCTGGACCTTGCTTCCGGTTTTCACCAAATCGAGATTGCAGAAAAAGATCGCTACAAAACCGCGTTCAGAGATGCAGATGGACTGCTGTATGAGTTCACTAGGGCTGGCTTTGGTTTGACAGTTCTGCCTTCAGCGTTCACACGGAGGGTGAAGTCCGCTTTGGGGTGTTTAGAAGGAGTGTTCAGCTGGCTCGACGACATTCTCATCGCGAGCGCCACCTGGGACGATCACTTAGCCAAACTCGTGCTAGTCCTCAACCGTCTGTTAGCGGCGGGTCTGTCAGTTAATTTTGCCAAGTGTATTTTCGGCTCCTCCTCGCAAGAATTCCTTGGCATGATTATCGATAGTACCGGCCTACACCCCCGCCCCGACCAAGTTGGAAGCCATTGCACGCATGCCGCGCCCCCAGACAGTCGAGGAACTCCGAACGTTCCTTGGTCTGACGGGCTACTTGCGGCAGTTTGTACCCAACTATAGTCTGACCGCCGCCCCCCTCACTAACATCCTACGCAATAAAGACTTCGCGTCTAAACGCGCACGCAAGAGTACCATCGCGTGGGATTTAGAGGAGGAGCAAGCGTTTCAGTCTTTGCGCTCCACTCTAGCCTCGCCTACGGTACTCGCATTCCCCGATCTCGACAACACGTTCGAACTACACACCGATGCTAGCACAATAGGTGCGGGAGCAGTTCTTATGCAGACCATCGACGGTACGCCTCGCGTGATTGCCTTCGCTAGTCACAGATTCTCGCGTACAGATGCCCGTAGAGGCCCCACCGAACGAGAATGCATGGGGTGCTGTGGGCTGTGGATCATTTTCGACCCTATTTAGCGGGTAGGCAGTTTACGGTAGTGACCGATTGCTCCGCTATAACCTGGCTGTTTCGAAGTCGCGAGTTGTGCCCCAAACTACACAGATGGGCACTAAGACTGACGGAATATGATATGGTGCTGGTATGGCGAGCGGGAGTACAGCACGTCCTACCGGACGCCCTGTCGCGGCTGCCGCACTCACAGACTCCTCAAGCCGATGTTGATGACTCCTTTCCCGACGATCTTACGTCGAAAGAACCATCCGAGTTCGTAGGACCCCGGGGACCGAGCCTTGATGGAGTTAGGTTAGCGGACGTAGAGGCAGTAGGTGTAGATGGAACAGACGGGGGGGATTGCCCTTCCTATCCACCGTCAGAACCGTCCACTCATGCTACTAATGACGCTCGCCTCCTTGCCCTACAAGCCCTGCCCTTTGCCACGTGTGCCGCACTAGAGACAGACCCCGGTACGCTGCGCCGCAGTAGCAGGACGCGTACGCCTTCCGTACGGCTACGTCCCCTCAACGACATCCAGCTGCCGCCCATCGAGCAGTTGGTGGATCAGGAGCACGATCACTCCAACACGGCTACACCAATCGAGTCGACTCCGTCTTCACCACCGCCCACGACGGCCCCCAAGTGTCGGGTTCACGCTGGCCGTGACGACCTTGGAGAGGTGCTTTCAGCAGGGGGGGAGGTACCGCGTTCGTCAGAAACCCGCCACATCACGGAAGCATCGGCCATCCACCGGGCGGCTCAAGTACTCACTAATCCCGAATCCTTGGCGCGAAGGCAACGAGCCGATTCCCATCTGGGCCAGGTTCGTGAGAGTTTGTGTGGTAGTAATGGCGCAGGCGCGGGTGGAGTTGACACTACCGGGTACGGTTTAGATGACGACGATGTAATCCGGTACGCCGACGAAAGGGGTAGGAAACTGCCAGCCATCCCTGAAGCCATGGTAGCGGACGTACTCGCTTTGGTACACACGCTGCACGGACACGCAGGAGTAGGAGCTACTTTAGCTCTGGTACGCGATCACTTTCACTGGCCCTCGGTCACCCGCGACACGAGACAATACGTGTTATCGTGCGGGTGTCGAAGACGCAAGAGACCGAACAGCAGACGTCTCGCGATGTTGCCCGGACGCCCGCTAGAGCCTTGGGATGAACTGCAGATCGACATCTTAAAGTTGGACACGCCTTCTCTTTCCGGCAATAAATATGTCCTACTGGTAGTGGACCGAGCCTCCAAGTTTCCATTCGGTTTTCCTCTAGCAACCAAGCAGGCAGTAGGCGTGGCACGGATCCTTACCGAGCTATGTTTAACCTTCGGCGTACCTCGGGTGATTCGGTGTGACGGTGGCAAAGAGTTTGGAGCGGAAGTAGTGACACACTTGTGCCGTTGGCTACATGCAGAAATAGTGTTCGGACCGGCCGACCATCCACGGGGTCAAGGGGCCGTCGAGAGGTTAGGAGGTTGGCTTCAAGAGCTGTTGGCAGAGCTATGTAGATCATGGCCCGAGAGATGGGACGAGTACGTGTCCCCAGCAATCTGGATCAAACGCACTTTGCCAGACGTTTCCCTGCCCTCTCACATGACCCCTTTCGAGCTGCTTTTCGGTCGCAAACCCCGCACGTCGTTAGACTCCCTGGTGCCCCTATCAGAAGAGACAGGACAAAGCGGTGGTCTTGACAACTTCGTGGAGCGCCGCAAGCAGAACCTCCGAGAAGTCCGCATTGCGTTCGAGAAACGTCACAATCAGAGGGTAACCGCACGGGCCCACGCCAACGCTACTATCGCGAGACCCTCCGCCGGAGTCCTGGTCGAGAAGGGAAGCCTCGTGTTGGTGCGCGAGTCCGAGAGCAGCAGACATCGCGACAACCGAGGGAGGAAGCTCCAGCACGACCACTACACAGGCCCTTGGAGAGTCACAGAAGTAGTGCGGGCAGGCATAAGCGTACAAGTAACGATGCGAGGTAGAAAACAGCGCACCCGAACTGTGTCCGTGGCAGACGTCAAGCCATTCCACGTCCGACCCCTAACTCTGAGACACTCCCTAGCCGACGAGTTCGCACAGTATGCTTGGGGCCCCGATTTCAAGATGCCGTCGCATGGTATAGACTCTGCGACGTTCGACTCCATCGTAAGCTGCCGTGGGAGTATTTCCCCCTCGGGCACGGCTAGGTGGGAATACAAAGGAAAGTCGAGGGAGGGAGTAGAGTCGGGCTGGTTGACTGAAAGTGAGATGCTAAAAAGCTTCACCCCTCTGCAGTTGGATGGCTTTATTGCACTCTGGCATTTGTACAACCAACAGTCTACTAGCGACACAGCCCCTGTCTCAGTCAAACCTCGTGCGCCCCTCTCTCGACGTGAAGCCTTGACCCGATTCCCAATAGGTTTCACTATCTGGAAGGATTTTGGTGGCGGCCTCCGACTACAGGGCCAGGTGTACGATTACAGAGACCGATACTGGCGAGTACGCTACAGCGACCAGAACTGGGAAGAGCTGACTCGCCGCGAGATGGAGCAGTTGAAGAGCTGAAGCGGTTCCGAGCATCAAGCCAGTATACCGCTCTCTCCCCTTACCGTGCGTCGTTCCCTCTCGGCCTCGCTGTGCCACTCTCTCGTTTCGACGCCGTGCGTTTCCCTCTCCCCAGCGTTCTACCCGTCCGCCGCTCGCTCGCTCCGAAGCCGTGTACATGTTCTGCTCTCTCGCTCCGACGCCTTGATCGTAACACCCAGAGAGCAGAACTTGGAAGGAGCCGCCTAGCCACCATAGGGAGCCGATGCAAATTTGGAGCGATACTGAGCGTTTGCCGAGGAGACGAAGAACTTCTGCTTTTACCCTTCGTGGTTTCGTGTTTTTGTATGAAAGGGTTGGGATCGTCTAGCGAGGGATCCGGGGGTTTATACGCGAGGGGTGTGGGATGTATGTTATGACGACGAGAGTGTTTTTTTTGTGATGGGTTTGCTTGGAGGCGTATCTCTGCTTCTGTGCCAATGATAGGCGTTTGTGTGAGTAATTTAGTGGTTCGGTAACAGCCAGTCGTTCTGGCGTGAATCAGTTAGGTACTTTTGTGTGGGGGTTTACTCTTCTGTGGCTCGTAGTAGGCAGATCGGTGTCTATGATTCGACCTCCACGAGTATTTGCATTCGATTTGGGGGGACCCAAATCGCACGGGTTTTTTGACTGTTGACCTGTTCGGAGCACGCATACCTGGCGATTTGAGCCTAGCTAGGCGTGAGTGTACTGCGCCTATTTATAGTGGAAAAGGTGTAGTAGGGAGACTATTAACCACGGAATATTAGTCAGGCGGCCAAACTCGCAGTGAAAACGCAGGGGTGAGGGTTTTTATCGGGGATTTCCCTCTGATGGCCCTTGCGTTTTCGGTTTGTTTTCGCCTATCCCCGAGGCTATTATTTTTGTGTAGAGCCTTGCGGTTCCTCACCCTTGGTTATGGTCATAGATTGCTATAGCATATTGCTCCTTTATTCGCATTATGCTAGGGGGGATGTTACGGTTCAAGACCGTTTCAGGAGTTACGACGGCATGCATTTTTGTATCGGTAGGGGCCGCGTCATTTACGGCCCCCCCCCAATTTGTGGATGGTTTCCCTTTCGGACGAATCCATCTTGCCACTTGTGGTCTTTGCTCTCGACCTGTGGCATAAAGCAATCATTCTACCATCTACAGAACTGGGAGACCTACTCCCTAAGACCGGAAACCCTTCCCGTCCTTCGGGGGTACGTGAAGCGCACCTCTCGACTCGGTTGAGTCTTCAACAAACGTGAGATTGGTAGGATTATGGACCTAGTTGGTTGTGCATCGTGCCGGAATGGTGCGGTCCTCTGTTCAATCCTATACATACTGTAAACGGTAACCATTCAGGGTAGTGCCTCAGGGATAATCCCTGAATAGGTCGCATCACATAATCCTGACCCTAAATCCCGTGGCTTGTAGACTCACGAACCGCATCACATCCTCTCCGCGGCTGGGGCATACTTGACGAACGCAGGACGGAGCAGGTAGACAGGGTAGCAAAGTAACAGACCGCCAAGTAGGGAGAGCCTAGCTATAACGAACGCAGGACGGAGACAGTTGACAGGGAAGCAAGGTGAGAGACCGTCTAGGAGGGAGAACCTGGCTATGCTACTCGTACCATAAACTGCTGCAGGTATCTGGAGGGTGTTTTGTTTACCGACTTGCCTGTTACTTCCCTGGGATTTTTAGTCTCACTGGTTGGTCCTGTTTTCTCAGGTCGTTAATTTTAAGTGTCTTCTACATCAATCGACGGAGGCACGAAATTATCTTTTTAATCTTTCTGTTTCCTTGAGTTTGTTTCTTTGCGTTATGTTTTGTGGTTTTTCCTTTCCTTTTGTTGTCAGTTTTTTGAAGAATGTGTTTGTTGTGTGTGTCGTACCCTGTGTGGTATAATCACATGGGTATTGCTTTGTTCACGTTGTATACGAACTGCATAACAATGTAGTATATCTGTCTGTGGCGTGATTTTTCACCAGATAACTTCTAACTGTGTAGGATTGAAGACTCGGCACGGACACAGGTTGTGCTGGATGTCGAGGGGTCGAAAAAATGGTTTATTGTCAAGAACGCACAAACGCCTTCGGGGGAAAAAACAACAAATACTCAAGCATGTAACCAGACTAAGACTATGAACCAACAAAACAAAATTTGCCGACCCATAACACAAAATAAGTAGCAGCTTGCGCGGCCAAGCTAAGGAGGCGAAAAGCGGCGACGAGGGGGTCATGGTGGAACAGTCGTCCCAACAGCTGTCGTCACCGAACACGCAAACAAAACAGTTTACAGGGTGACTACGTATCGGTTGGTGTGATAGAGTACCTTGGTTGGTAGTCAATAGACCAACCATCAGTAGGGGCCGTTAAATATCATTGTTCCAGTCGGGTCGTACCCCGTTTACCATTTGATATCTGTAGATACGCAGGTTAGTATATCTGTAGACACGCAGACTGGTATATCTGTAGAATCTGATATGCAGGTTAGTAGGATGTACTATTGAAGCTGAGAATAACGCATGCACGCTTACGGGGTGTTGTACTATTGAAGTTTAGAGTATCGTATGTTCCCTTATGGGTTATTGTACTATTGAAGCTTAGAGTAACGCATGCACCCTTACGGGGTGTTGTATTGCTGAAGTTTAGAGTAACGCATGCACCCTTACGGGGTGTTGTACTATTGGAGTTGAGGGCAACGCATGCACCCTTACGGGGCGTTGTACTATTGAAGTTGAGGGCAACGCATGCACTTTTACGGGACGTTTCACTATTGAAGTGAGGGTGACGCATGCACCCTTGCCAGTAGAATATAGCCGGTTGAAGCAAGAGGATACTCCTGGCTTCAAAAAGCATGTGCTCCCCCCCCCCCTCTCTCTCCTCACTCTTCTCACTTGCCCCTTTTGAGCAAGCCTTGCACCAATAAAACAAGAGAACTCAAAAAAGAACTAGGTCTGAGTTTGACCAAGCACAGACACCTGTGTCACACTTCTTCTGTGGATCATCATCCCGTGGAACCCTTACTGCTCTCCCATTCGCACCACACATCGCATTGGACTAGCGCTCGAGTTCTAGCAATTCTTGTTTGTCTCTTTTTCAGTTCGACATTCTGCAATCGCGGCGGTCGTGACAGCGCAAGTTCCGACACTTCACACCGTTCAAAGCGAGAGTAGGAACGAGACGGCTGTGAGGGTGTGGCTAGGTCGCCGATTCGATTTTCCAAGATAGACGGGCACCCATGTTATATATTCTCCTCGAGTCGAACTTCTCGTTCTCCACTTTTTGCTAAATCTTTTTTCCTTTGGCCGTGAAAGGTGTCGATTACGTCACCTTCACACACAAAACACACAGACATGTATTCACATATATATATGCCCCCTTGTATATACGTAAGCACATCATTGTAGTTTCTGTGCTCGTCGTTCGTACCGATGTAGTCGCGGAGACGTCGCAGTGTCGACGTCGCGGACAGGCCGCCGTGATGAGGTCGTGTGGCTAAGGTCCCTTGTAGCCGTCGTTACGGCCGACGAAAGCCGAGCAGCGTTCTTCCTTGATATTTAGCAAGGAGATGCTATTAGAGCTAGTCTGACTCGGTGGGGGAGACTTTTTGTCACCCCAGACTCTGCGGCGGATAATCTCCCGATCGCTATCTCCCGGGGACGGGTGAACACCGCCAATGACGTGAGATCGCTCATGACCCGAGATTTGATATTACTTGACCGGTGACGTGTCCTTCGCGTGTGCGTGTTACGAGATCTACGATATCTACGAACCTGGCTTCAACAGAATACTCGTACGTTGTACACGAGTCTACGTTTCCTGCGCATAATTTTCCCATTAACTTTACAATATAAAAAAAAGAAGAATTCTGCCGACCTTTGACTGATGTAAACACCTACCAGGGTACCAGGTACGTAGTATGCAACATGCTCGACTAATCCTCGTCCCGCAACTGCTGCTGTGCAGGTAGTCTAATAATATTAATAGTAAAAAAAACCGGTATAAAGGGGGACCATAGAAATAAGGACCAAATCTTGTTAGTAAAAGTAGTTAATATATAGGTTTTTGGGTGTACCGTAGGTCCTATTTACAATGGTTCCCCGGAATAATGGTCTTTTTGTGTCGAGAATTATTTTAAAACGTGTCCGGTTCTGCCGGTTTAAACCGGTTTTCCGTTTTCATCAGTTTTTTTCCAGTTTTATCCGGTTTCCGGTTGAAAGGTTTGAGGCGGAAAAATAACCACGGTTTATTTTTAAAAGACCGACTACTCGTCCACGGCTGCTGGGTTTCCAAAAAAAATTAAAACCGTTTTTTTGTTAATGGTGCCCACCTCTACTCGTAACTCATATCTGTCTAGCACAAGGAATGAGGACACTCGGTGCACTAATGATCGATGAAGCTGAGTACGATCAGAAGACAACACCACACCCTCGACGGTGGCCGGCGGAGCGGGTAGTTGAACAAGAAACATCGTAACATCTTTCAACAGGGTATAGAGGTTCTACTTACGTGGAACGCCGAGCCATTATCTCCGATTCGACACGCACGACATTCACGTTATATATCATAAGAGACACTAAGGAACCAAAAGTTTATATCAAAAACACGAAAAACATAATCGAAACAATTTAGAGGGGCACAGTAAAAATAAAAACAAACACGATGTGTTCTTCACACTAAGAGATTCTGCCCGTCGACATTCAGCAAAGCCGGTGTCCGTGCCGATTTTTCAATACTATTATTAGAGAGATACAAGTTAAGTGGTAATAAAACTACGTCGTCACAGTAGAGATACTACAATGAAACACGAAAAACATAATCGAAACAATTTGAAAGGGGCACAGTAAAAATATATGCGGATAAATTATGAGGTTGTCTTACTCGTCGTACGGTATATTGTAAGTTAACCTTACCTCCGTCCACCATGAAATGCCATGTCATCTCTGTATAAATTATAAAAATTAGACACGACATACACATTCTACAAAAAAAAGGAAACGAAAACACACGAAACGAAAATTAATTGAACGAGCGGAAGGAAGAAATTGTGCGGTCACAGACTGCGTGAGACAAAGAAATAATACTGAAAACTAGAAGCAGAGAAGTAATGGGCCAACAAAGTGACACCCGAGCGTACCGCGTACGAGAACACCGTAACACAAGAAATAATAGAAAAACGAACTAGAGACAATGTGAGACAATGGTGTTGTTGTTGTTGTATCCACATTAACTCGTTCGTGTTTTCTACCCAGCTTCATCAGTACACCCAATGTCCGTCCTGATTCCTTATCCTAGACAAAGTAGAGATGCTGATTTCGTGGCCACAGATTACTGCTGTGAGACAGAGGAAGCCCAAAATATGAAATATTACAGCAAATTCAAGTGTCAATCAAGTGAAATATAAGCGTACCGGGTAAGAGAACACAACAACGCAAACAAGACCAGGAAAAAAAAAAACGACAATATAGGGTTTCCCCATGAAAAAAAAAACGTCGCGAAGATCGTCGTCTCGGAAAAAAAAAGACATCTCGAGGTTACGCCGCTTTATTATCCGTAAAAATACGAAAATCTGGGAATTTTACCACGACGAAAAAATCTCACGAGAGGTACTTTTACGGCCTGTTTTTTTTCGTCGTGAGGATGAACAGCTGCGAACAGACCGCACCCAGCCCATCCGCCCCTGCTCCATATATATATCCCAACCTTGGCATCCCTCATCTGGGTCGCTGAAAGCAATCCACAGCAGCAGTGTAAACCACGACGACAATACCGCTTCAACGTGGGGCCGGCCGGCACCGCAGGAGATACTGCTTTCTGTTTGGGTGCGACCCATCTACAGCTCTGCGCTGATCGCCAGTTGAGTTTCTTGTCGACGGTAACATGTCCTCGGGTGCACGCAGCAAGGGGCATGCAACCACACCAACAACGAGCGCAAGACATTCCCTTCGCACTCGCACCCCGCAGAGCCTAGGCCGTCGCGAAGGGTATGGAGAGCCGCAGCATGCCGGACTGGGGGTGGAGGGGGGTGGCGTTGGGCCAGTGAGGGCGACCGGGAGCAACGGCTCTTCTGTGCGTATGGGTGATAGTTTTCAAATTGGCTCGCTGGGACTCTCACCGGAGTTGTAATTTGTGAGCACGAGGGGTGGGGGAGCACGAGGGGTGGGGGAGCTGCTGCTGTCACAGTGGTTGGAGGTTCGAGCGGGGTGGAGGAGGCAGATCACACAAGGACGAGGATGAGCAGGGGGGGAATAACGCAGGCGGCGGTACCGCAGCAGGATATATATGCTTGGGGTTGTATGTAGCGGGTCATTCGGAGCATATATATGGCCTTCGTATGATGTACGAAGCTACATGCACGGAGGATCGCTGCATCGCTGCCTACGTGATTTTGCGTTTTTTAAGATGCTACTACTGCTGTGCTGTAATGACCAGGTACGAGTGTTTTACACCAGGTATGACACCTGGTAGGAAGTGCTGTTTGCTGTATGTACTCGTACGTGCGGCAACTGCTGCTGTACGATCTTCAGGCATCCAGTAAACAACACACACGTGATTGGACCCACGAACGGAAGGGGTGTACAATGGCAGCGCAGCTTGCAAAGTTGAGTATCAACTATTTAATCAGTCGAACTCACAGCTGACGTATTTCAAAATTTATAAAATGGCAGTAGCGCCAGTTTTGAGCAGCTGTTAGCAAAAACCGGGCCTTCGTTGTTCACGAAAAGGCACGAGCGGCGAGATCTCCATAACTTTCGCAGACTACTCGCCAAACTGTCCTTCAAACGTCACGGCGAACTTCACGACGATATTTTAGAAACTGAGACGACGTTCTCCGCGACGTTCTTTCACGGCGTTTTGTAAAAAATACGGGGAAACCCTATAATAACAAAAAAAAAAAAAAAATGAAACGAAACGAAACGAAACAGAATACCAATGACGCAACCAATCAATTCAGAAAGGCTGCTATAAAAAAGACGAAAACATACGTACCAGGTACTCAACGGCATGACAGATATCTGCTGGACGGGCGGCACGCCCATGGTCTTATCTGGAGCCCCATAGTACAGACCAATCAGCGTTCATTTTTTTTTCTTGACCAATAACAGCAATACCAAAAAGCCTGTGCAGGGTGTTCCCATTGTACACCCCATAGTACCGGAGGGGTGTGACTAATCGAGGGCATCACGGGGAGTATGTGGCGGTGGAACCCATCATCCCGTCCGTCGTCCACGCTCTGTTTGCACCGCATTTATACCGAAAGTGGTCAACTCGAGAGCACGACCGTCTAAGCTGTAGGGCTGCAGCGCGGCCAGAGGGATGTAGGAACCGAATTGCAGGCTTGCAGCAGCACAAATGTACAGCAGGGCTGGGTAAGCTACTGGTAATCGACTTGTTTTATCTTCCCAGGATGGGTAATCAGCTGAGATGACGATAAAGATGGCCCTAGGCGGTCGCAGTGCTGCTACGGCAGGCGGAACAGGGTCGCCGGGCGGGAGACTGCTCCAATGGGGCGCCATCAACTTGCCTCCAGGACCGATACAACGGAGGAGACGTCTACACACCAGTTGCCTGTTACTGTAGTGTCGTCTTGTTGTACAAGAGTGGCGATGAATGCAGAGTATGTACGTCGAGCATTGCTGCTGTAGACTTTTCCTCCGACCTATCAGGTACCAGGTACAGCAGTACGTACCTGGTACAAGGTGCGTCTACTGCTGTACGGACTCTACCTCTTGGTGCGCTACTACGCAGGATTGACCCCTATTGCCTGCACCCTACAAGCTTCGCCTATTTCTCTGTACTCGCACCTCCCCTCACAGCAGCAGCAGCAGCTGCGTGTTGGTGTAGCTATGCCTGGTGCTGGTGTACAGCTCGAATTTGTCACCCGGTACCGTTCTGAGCGGATAATAGAAGTAGCGTGTACACATTATTATGGATACGAAAATTTTCCTATATTTCCGTTCAGAGTGATATAGAGTTACAGCCCTGTCATACTACAGCGGTAGTTACAGCCCTGTCATACTACAATTTTCCTATATTTCCGTTCAGAGTGATATAGAGTTACAGCCCTGTCATACTACAGCGGTAGCATTAATAGGCGTAAGAAGAACTTCCTGCGGGGCACCTCTTGGCCTCATCGCTACACGCTCCCGGCTGTGCACCGGTTTAGACTCGCGCAGCAGTCCATCCAACACATATCGTAGTTATTGGGCACCACACTGGTTACATCTGTACCTACAGCAGCAGCACTGTCAGGAGCAGTGATCGGTACCATTTTCGCGCTGTTCGTTTTAGTGTGATTAGTCGAACGATGAGTGGCGTTTGAAATCATGCTGAGAGCAATGCGGAGGGGTGGTGGTACTGGCAGTACAGCTGGCACTGACGATGTAACAACTTTTGCTCGTTTTTCTCTTGGCATTCGCGCCTCTCTTTCATTCTAGAAAGAGTGCAACACCAGGCGGTATGCTGACACCAGAGAAAACAACTACAGTACGCGACAGAAGTTTATAGCTTCAGGTTCGAGTTTTTGACAAAGATAAGCATGTGGCATTATTTATACAGAAAGTTGAGTAGCACATACCGCGTCTGACATGAAAATAAATAGAGCCTGACCCCAAATAAGAAAATATGCTAAAGTGGTGTCGCACACTTGTAACATAGACATTGTGTTTGTCGTGCGATTGTCTCGCATGCAGCCGAAAGTGATGCCCTTGCAGCGGCGGCGACGGCGAAAAGAGAGCAGGAGGAACAACACAGGCGTTGCTTGCTGAGGGAGTCAATTCGCCGACGGAAGACTACAAACCAACCAGTAGTAAGCAATAGTCGTGCATGAGAGTCGGCGCAAGGACGAGCCCGCCGGGTGAGGGTGGTGAGGGTTGTACGCTCAAACCCATGGCAAGACACAAGTCCGGAACCGCACGCCGTGGTGAAAACGCCAACTGCGAAGGTGCTCGTCTTGCCGGACAGGAAAGGACACTACACCTGCCCGGCGCGGCGAGTGAGCTACGTGCGACGGAGATGGGGCAGAGGGAACTCGCTTCGCCGCCGGATTCACTTCCTGGGTGAAACACTCCACGGTGCCGTAGCTCTCAGCGCTGAACCCACGCTAGTCGTCGCAGGTGTGGAGGTGGGGCGAGGGGGGGGGGGGGGGGGGGGGGCGGGGGTGAATCCCGAATGGCGACGGAGAGCAAGGGCCCATTGGTGTTAACGCGAACGCCGGCGTTTTCCATGGAGAGGGTAGGGAGGAAATCTCGATTCAGGTGAGCAGCACTAGGACTAAGTAGTAGTCACCGGTACTTCTTTTCGTCGCCGTTTTTGCGCACTTGTACCAAGCTTTGAGGGTAAATTAGCCGTTTGATTTTACCCCAACCTCTACCTACTTGTTCGTGGTGACTGACGCTGCACACCACGTCTGTGAGCTATACGCCTACCGTTGTGCCTTTTCGTGCAGTGCCAAAGCAGTAGGTAGGGTACGGCAGGTCGTGCCATTTATGCTTCAGCAGTACCGGCGATATGGGTGTAGTTACTGTTGTACTGAGTGTCGTGTTATATGTATCGTGACTCTTGTTTCCCCTGCCACCGCCGTCGGCCGGAGTGTGCATGCGCCTAGAGGTTTCCATGCGATTCAGTATCCTACTTTGCCACGGCGCCGGCAGTAGTTTGCATATTTTAGGATTGGCGAATAACTATTTTTCAAAATTCCGTGCAGAAGACTTCGCGGAGGTGACCCGTTGCCATAAACCTTCGCGGTAGTGAAACAGCCCCTCCGCCAGTAGGGCGGCCTCCAAGATGATGTAGACATAACACTTGAACGGGACGGGTGTCGCTATGTTCACACGTGCCGGAGGATAGCTGCACAGGTGCGAAGCTGAAGGAGAATAGAAGCGGTAAAGAACGTCGTTGTCCCCAGTTTGAGCAACAAGGCCGGTCACCTCGAAGCGTACTGTTAAAACGCAAGTGAAACCCAGCCCGTTTTCGGATGCTCGAGTGAGGGCCTGTACAATTCCAGTAATTTTCGTGCGGCATTTGGGCTAAATGACACGTCCTTTCCACGTTCGACGTCTCACGGGTGGTAACGCAGGCATCAGGGTCACATTAACACCACGGAACCGCCAAGGGCTGTTTGCGCAAAAGGTGCACCCATCAAGACCAACTGCCGCGCTTTCGTCGGTAGTGGAGGCCCCGCAAGTACCACTCGTGGCAAAGGCTTTGCTTGAACCGCTGATGACCTTCAGATTGAGAAGATAGTATGCAGAACATCAAACTGCCCGAGATCAGGGGGGTGCAGAGGGTAGCTGTGCTGTCGTCAATGCCATCCAGATTTTCGGGGGTTTGCCGGGGGGTATGCGTTGGCAGTAGGAGCATAGAAATACCATCATAATCACTTTTGGCAGCAGCACGAAGGTGGAAGGTGTATCAAGTGCTGTGCACCCGACGAGCTTTCCCGGGACTTTTAAGCATCCGAAGGAGACAACGAAAATTGGAAATACAGTGAGGAGTGCGCGTTTATACTCCCGAGACGAAATGTGTCAGACGGGCTGCAATTCTAGCCCACGATGATGGCGCACGTGGAGCGCGGGCGGCCCGAATAATACGGTTCAGATTAAACCAAGTGGTGCACGATGCGTGCAGCATGTGCACTGTTTTTGGCTCGATATGCTTCAGGGATAGGTTCTGCCACCGCTTGTAGGCGACGTTTTTACTCCGTTGGTGTTACGAGGATGGTTGTATTCTTGTGTTGGGCATACCGTTAATCAACGTATGGTTCACGTGTCTTGATTATTCCTCAAGCAATGTAGATGCTGTCCTTGCGAACTACACCCGACACTTACATGCGGTGCACAGCTTCTGAGAGCGGAATGCGTTTGAGATATATGCGAAGAACGTGTTGCGTTTATATGTTTCGGGGGGCTGTAGGAGCAGTGAGCGACGAAGACTGTTTGTGCGTGTTGCCCCCAACGAGGACTCACGAATGTAATGGAAATTCTTTTTGTTTGAGAACCTACTCGATTTAGGTACAAGGGAAGACACGATGCGCACACCTGGAAACCCGGTGATGCCTTCCCATGGGCACGTTCTTCCACCTGCACGTACTTAATCATTATTGACTTGACCCGGCCCGGCTAGCTGCTTATTCACGATAAGTAAGCGCTCGTAGAATCATCATAGGCAAACTGAACCCGTCGCTGCAGACAAACATCGTCTGACCTATTGAAAACATCCAGAGGAAAGGCGAGAAGAAAGAAGTGTATGGAGAACATCAAAGTAAACGTACCCAGCATCTGTGTCGTGGACAAGTGTAAACAGACCCAAAAGCTGTAGTACTCGTCTTGTCGGCCAGTACTACCAGTAGATAGATAGAGAGAACGAGTTTATCTGTTACATGCCGTAGGCCGTGTGCGTTCAAAGAAAACGAATTAAAACTATAAAGGAAGTAGTCCCGCCCCCCCCCAAAACATCACCAAGACCATAGCAGCACTCCGACAGTGACCAACCCGAAACAATTTGTCCAGCGAAACAAGTTCCACGTGTTAGCCTACGATCGTCCGCGTCTGTATATGTCGTGTGTGTGGAAATCGGTCAGGTGCAGCTCTCGCAATCAGTATAACAAAAACACAACTTTTCTTAGTTACAGACAGACGAAGCCTGTGCCCACCGCTGTACGAAAAAAAAAATCCCCTATCGGCGAAAACAATCTTTGGTCGCTTTGCTCCCTCGTTTTTGGCGCTTCGCGCCAATTTAATTCAATTGCCGGCTCCAGGTAAGACCATGGGCGTGCGGCCGCTGGACGGACAAATCAAGTAATGCTAAGATAAAACCCAATACAAATGACGCAAGGAGATAAAAAATGCTGTCGAAGTAAATAAGCACGCACTCAAGAAATACAGAGAGCTGCTGCACGGACGAAGTTACACGGACGAGAGAGATAAACCGGCGTTGGAGCCGCGAAGGGGGAAGGAAACTAAACGAGACACATGGCAAAAAGAGAAATTCGATACGAGAAAGGGGAAAAGAGAAGTCGTACTCCAGGCGGATATATAAGACTGGGTGCCCGTCTTTGTTAGAAAATCGATTCGACAACGTAGCCACACCCATACAGCCGTCTCGTTCCTACTCTCGTCTCGAGCGGTGTCAAGTGTCGGAACTTGCGCTGTCGCGCCCGCCGCCGTTGCAATTTATTCAGCTGAAGAAGAGACAAACAAAAACTGCTAGAACTCGAGGGTTAGTCGAACCGATACGCATTAACCCCTTAAATCATTTTGTTTGTGCTTTCGTCGACAGCTGTTGGTACGATTGCCCCACCATTACCCCCTTGTCGCCGCTCTTCGCGTCCCTAGCTTGGTGGCGCAGGTTGCGTTTTTTGTGTCCCTCGGTTTGCCTTTATATTTTCTTGGTTTCTAGTCTAACTCTGTTTAAATGTGCAGATACTTACTGTTTTTTGCAACCGTCTGGTGTGTCTTTGTTCTTGACTCTTGACGTCAAACTGTTTACCCCTCGACATCCAGCACAACCAGTGTCCGTGCCCATTCTTAAATCCTTCATATGGAGGGTGTCTCCGTTTCAGGTGTCGGCCTTGTCTACGTCTTGGACGGGGTTGGCCGAGGCCTTGACGTGCACGTTTTCTTTCGTGGCATGTGGCAAGGAGGTGCCTCCACAAGCCTCCCTCGCGTCTCGCAAGGAGAAGGAGAGAACGTATAGAAATTGTGAGAGTGCGGGTCCGAAGGACCCTTTTCTCCTTGGCGCGCTCGGACTTCATGGCCCGAACGTCAACCAGTATGAAGGTCCATCAGTGATGGCAGATTTCATGGACCGGACGTTGGTTAACGTATCTGCATGGTTGGCATTTGTGATCGGAGATTGACGGTATCTACGTACCCTGTCCTACACATCGCCCCCCCCTCTATGCGCCTAAAGTCCATCTTTGCTAAGAATGTGTGTGTGACTTTGGGGCGATAATTCGAGAGGGACGCTAGTGGTAGATGGGGCCTTGACAGGAGAACGTACCGTCTTCTTCTTCACTGCTCGCTGTCTGTACCTAAATCCCCCCCCCTAACTGTCTACGACAGCACACTTCGTGTTGAGAACACACGGCAGTAAGTGTTGGGATTCGTACAGTCCCGTTAGAATGCCGGCAGCTAAGAATCGGACTTGCAATGGTTGTCCCATTTCTTTGTTTTTAACGTCAACACTTCGTACCTGTCGTGTGGCCACACTCAGACGGCGTTCCTCGTGTTGGTTGCATATATATTACGACACGGGCGAATATTTCTGATATCTCCTTGCTCGAACAAGGTACTATGTTGTTATGGGGCAAGTGCCAGATTTGATGTCTTTAATTTGTTCTGCGTGGCATGCCTGGACATCGAATTGTGCGGGGTAAGTTCGCGAGACCGGACCACTTGGGAGATGACCTCGTTTCGCCCACATAGTGTCGCTGAGAGTTTTGTGGCGGCACTGCGTCCTTTCGAACTATAGTATTTGTTGACACGGTGGTATATACTCGTGTGGTACTTCGATCTGCTCTTTTTTTTTGTGGATTCCGGCAACATGTCGTTTCCTTATTCTCGGATTCCTGAGACAGAGACTTCTATTGCGAGACATCTTCCTTGTCAACAAATGCCCAAACAATTGTTGATAAAGCACAAAGTATCGTTGCTACTCTCGTTACCGTTGGTATCCCTATTTGTTTCCTTCCATAGGTGATGCCCTCTAGTCACCTTTTCGTTTAAGATATTTTTGCCGCAGCACAACATGAAAATCACTGGTTGCTTGTGATGGACCTCCTTATCTTGATGCTATCCTCAATCCCCAGTATTTTGCCGTTTCTGCTTTATGACGTCGCGAGACGTGGTGGTTTCGGGAGACGCGATGTGTAAACCGTTTTTGTTTCTGTATGCGGCTATTAATGCGTGACATTGTGGTACTTCGTCTGGGCGATACTCGAGATCTGAGTCGGGGCCATATCCCCTGAGGCGCAAGCGGTATTTATAATTGTGCATACTTCTTCTGCCCGGTCCAAGCTTGTGACCGACCACTTTGTCGATGACATCTGACTCAATTCTTGGTTGAGCTTCATGAGGATGGTCCAACGCGGGCAGAGGCAATATTTTTCTAAAAAAAACTCAGCCACCTTGTCAAATTGCGGCGCTGGTGGTGTTTCCCGCGGATGGTAGCTTTTTAGGTGCGCGAGGTGCACGGATACTTCTCGTGTTTCGTTCCTACGGCTCACTCGGTACACCGCGGGTGACAGCTGTGAGAAAATTACGTATGGTCCTCTCCACGGTAACAACAACTTGGGTTTGGGCCATCCGAATCCTGACGTGGTCGATATAATACTAGAACTTGTTGGTCACGATGAAACACGGGGTACGGCGACAACTTTTCGTTCCTGGCCGTTTGTTTCGCTGTACGTTCCAAAACGTTTCGGCGCGCTAGTTCGAAGTCAATTTGTAAATTGTCCAGTGTTTGATGTGCTAATTCCTCGGTATGTGCTGTGCTTCCTTCGTAAGGGATGCCAAGGACAACGTCTACCGGTAATCGTGCTGGTCTACCGAATGTCAGGAAGAAACTTGTTTCCTGTACCGCAGTACAAAATGACGAATTGTGGGCCAACTGTATTAACGGTAGGAGTGACGCCCAGTTGTCGCTCTCCATGGGGCTGTGCATGCTGAGCAGGACGTGCATTGTTGAATGTACCGCTTCTGAAACGGAATTTACCTTAGGACGATCTGGCGTTGAGCGGGTTTTCTTCATTCCGAGTATGCTCTGCAACCGGTGAATCACTATATTTTCGAATTCTGGACTATGATCTGAATGAAGGATCTCGGGTGGTCGGAAGATATCTATGATTCGATCAATGATTGTTGTGCGACTACGCGAGCAGACTTATTTGATATTGGTGTTAGAATTGTAAACCTCGTTAAATGGTCCATTATTGTGAGCACGTATTTGCATTTCACACCGGCGGCTGAAACAGATCGTGCCGTATATTCACTAAGTCAAGAGAGATTGTTTCAAACAACGTCCCGCGGGTAGCTTTGGTCGGTTGTGTGCCGTCTTCCGACGCTGACATGCTTGGCATTTTTAGTGCCAGTCGCGTACGTCACGATTTATTGTCGGCCACCAGTACTTCTGGCGAATTTTGTCGTACGTTGGTCGGAATGCAAGGTGTCCCCCGGACAAAGCGGGCGTGGTTTGCGTGCAGAACCAGTCTTGTTAGGGCTTTGGGAAGCACTAACTAATCACGAAACGTGCTTCTTTTCCTGTTTTATTGTTGCGCATTTGTTCCTCTTCACAAAACAGTAGTGACACCCAAAATAGGTATTGATAGGATTGGCTGGCGTTAGCTGCTCGACATCCAGGGCAGTCTCTTACATTTTTCTTTCTCTTCTATTGATTCACTAGTGTGCGTTTTTCCCTATTTATCCCGTTTATAGTCTCGCTTTTCTTGGTCCTCCCCTCTTCCCCCAATGGGCTTCATTCAGGTCCGGGGCCACTAAAAAACTCGTATGATTATAGGCCTCTGCCTACTATGGTTTCTGTTTTGTTTTTTATCGTCAAATGAGCTGGACAATGTCCATACCTTTCATCCCTCGTGCAATTGTGCCTAACTACGCTACACTACGAACACTAGGAGCTCAATTGGTTTGCGTATTGTTTCGATGATATAAAAGCTAATTTTGAAACAAGTGATCCATACACACACGTCCGAGATCTCGACTCGTGGTCCTCAACGTTGATAGTATCCGAGGTTTAGGTATTAGTCACCACGATAGATCACCCGGGGCAAACGGTTCACGTACATGGAAATATTGGTGAAAAGGATGTCACCACTTTTTATGAAACAGGTATCATTATTATTACGGGGGACCATAGTAAACAGGACCACTTATTGTTAGAAAAAGTAGGAAAATATATAGGTTTTCATGTACACCATATCGTAGGTCCTATTAACTATGGACCCCGTAATAGTATATATTCAGTAGATATATTTTGTTTTTTTTTTGTGTTTTCAGCAACAATATTGCTACGCTTCGACAGCGAGCAAAACCAGTGTCCGTGCCGATTCTCCCATCTTAAAGAAGTACGAGCTCGGTGGTCAACAATACTATTTATACAACACACAGAGATACAGAGGTAAGGTACCACATTATTGAGCAGAGTTGTTGTTGTTGTTGTTGTTTCCTTCACATTAAACCGTTTTTCTACCCGTCGACATTTTTCCATGAGTTGACTTTTTCCTATAATTTCCCCTTCTTATCCTTATGAAAAAAGTACTACATAGTGGGTGGGTGACGAGAGTATTTTGGCCCGCTCATTATTTCTCTGTTTATTCCCCGGGATGGATATTTCCTATATTTCCCTTTTTCCTTCCCGTTTTTTCCCCCTTGCATGTCCATTTTGGCTCATGCTCGGGGTATGTGTCTGAGCTTTGGCTTCCCATTTTATTTATATATTTGGGATTATTCTCCTTTTCTTTTTCGGTTTGGTTTCTTCGTTGTTTCTCTTTCTTGATATTGATTGTGTATTTTGGTTGCTGGCGTATGTATGTATGCTATGTCGGCCGCACCTAGTGCGAAGTCGTGGTATTGCGTAGGCTATTAATGCATTACGGTGTGATATCTCTGTGTCGTAGTCTGTGACCACAGAGCTCTCGTATCTTTCTAGGGTGAAGAATCAGCACGGACACTGGGCTTGCTGGATGTCAAAGAGTAGAAGAACGGTTTAATGTGAAGAACACACACATCCAGCACAACCAGTATCCGTGCCGATTCTTCAGATATATACAAGTTCTGTAGTCGCAAGGCTACGCCACAGAGATACTACGTTGCCACGTATGCAATGAAATGCCATGTCATAGACAATGCAGTGCCGTGTCAACGTACTGGGTACGATGGGTACGACAAGCACGACATGCACATTTTACAACCCGCAAAAAAAACGGGAAAATAAACGGGAAACGTCCCGACTACCTATAGAAGCATAAAAATGTGGCAGAAAATGCAAAGCATGGAAAAAAAAACATATAGACATAAACAGAGTACCAGGTAGGACCGAAGGGCAAGAGCAGGCGAACCAAAATTTCAAAGGAACGAGCAGGCCAACCGAAGCACAACAAAAACAAAGCCCAAAACACCCTCCAGGTAGTCGCAGCGGCTTTTGTTACCGGTAGCAGAGACCGCCGGTCCCACCTATTAACTGTAGCCGGTCTGGTGCCCTTCTAAAATGTACTCTGTGTGCCGTCACTTCTCGCTTTCGCCAACTGTGTCCACCCCCGGCGATTTAGAACAAGCACTCTCGTGATCCACCCAAGAAGCCATACCAGGTACGTTTTTCGCGGGACGAGGAGGAAACGTCAAATATAGGTAAACTAGAGAATTTCGCGTATATACCGAAGGACTCAGAAAACAAAAAGAGCAATCCCAACCATATTTATTGAATAAAATAATATCTGATCTACCTATTTTTACGGGGTGTTGCCAAGCAAATATTTCATTCTATCATGTTCATCCCTCCTACCGATGTGACCGTTGCGCTACGGAGATTAGGTAATTGTCTGCAAATTCTGACGGCTCATGCTACACTCGTTTTTTTTTTCTCTTTGTTTCGTTTTTGTTTTCTAAGTCATGGAATGTGTATGTCGTGCCTGTCGTACGCAGTATGATGACATGGCATTGCATTACATACGTGGCAACGTAGTATCTCTGTGGCGTAGCTTTGTGACCACAGAACTTGTATCTCTCTAGGTTTGAAGAATCGGCACGGACACTGGTTGTGCTGGATGTCGACGCGTAGAAAGAACGTTTAATGTGAAGAAAACAACAACAACAACAACAACAGGTGAGGCATGACGGGCGTTTCGAGCATGTACTGTAGAGTATAGAGGCGTTAGGGTAGCGGGCATGCATATTGTACAAGTTTGATTTATGCTCCTATCAAACGTGGTTGACGATACACGTGTGGATACCCACGCACCACGCACGCCTATCCGCCACGAGTAACAATGTGATAAAGTACTGCTACTACTTTCGTGTTTCTATACGAGCGCTGGGCGTACACCTTACTTTCCACGACCCTGCCAGCCACCTAATGCTACTAATACCGTCTACAGCTTGCACATTTGAGCACTGGACGAGCATATTGCATTTGTTCGTGTGTTGGTTGTCTGATTGTGGACATATATGCCCGGCAGGTTGACAGTGACGTGGTGCAGTTCACTCACGACCACATAACTGACGCACCCGAGTGAAAACTAGAGATATCAGATTGGGTATACGGCCAGTACACTTGTTGTCGGGCACGATAGCCACGCACGATATAGACATGCGTAACGTACGACAACTAGACTCGGTTACACGGGCGAACCTCGCAGGCGTTCGAAAATGAGCAACAACATTCTGGTGGATGACGGCAAAGTCAAGTATATTACGTGGAGAAGGCTGTGCCATCAGCTCAAGAGTAGTATCTGCTTACATCTCATTTAAGCTCAAGAATAGTATCCTTCATCTCATTTACCTCCGCTTTCTAACCTCCCCAGACCCCTCGCTGCGAACGCTTCCTTGCTTTGTTGCCGCCTTGTCCAATACTGTAAACAAACCTACGGGGGTGCTCGGATAATTCGCATTTATATGGCCTAAAGGTCTGCGCCTATATGATCACGTATTGGTAGGCCTACAAATATATGCATAGCAACGCATATGAAAATAAGGAAGAAAAAAACTATGTACCCTGGTATGCCGCAATCGCAAAACCTACGGAATTTCATTGACGATACAGAAATATGTACACACACAAGTGCATCATGATGTACGGCAACAACGCAGCAGCACCACAGCAGCAGCAGCTGCAGCATAGCAACGATGGGAGTCTTCCGTTGATCCCTCGGTGGCTTTGAACACTCTAAGGTCCTCAGCAATGGCCCTAGGCCAAGTCTTGGGCTGCCCGCCAAGTTTCGGGCTCCCCCCCACCAGCGATCGTCCCGAACATCAACCGACTGGGCAATCGCCCCTCGTGTTGCCGCACCACAGCCCCGCAATGAAGAGTCGCCGTTTACGGATGGTCGTTATCGTCCAGCGTTCGTCAACAATGCCCGGCCCCTCGGCGTCAGACAACAAACAAAGCAGGCTCGTCATTCACCCACGCCACACGACTCCTTCAATAAGGCTTATCAATATGAGAAAGGAAGAGAAAGAAAATGAAATGAAAATCACATATAGGGTGAGCATAAAGAAGAAAGTAAAATGAAACAGAAGTAAACAAAAACAACAGGAAGACGAAAGGAAGACCACGTTCGAACCAGCTGCACCAGTTGGTGGTACGAGAAGTATAGGCATGTTCTACTTCTTAGTCTGCCCGGTACCTGGCTACCCTATCTGCCATCTCCTTCCAACTGTCGTCTACCGCAGTTTCATTTGTACTCTTCCCCCCCCTCTCCGCGTTCCCTTGGCAGGGTTTTCTGCTACTCCTCTTGTTGCCCCTCCTCCCCCCATTCCTTCGGACACCACCCACGGCGGATGCGCGGCGCTGCCTACCCAGCTCAGCCTCAGCCTCGTGCCATCTCACCATGAACCGTTCGGCTGCTTCCAGGATACCCCGGTATCACTTCCCCGCCGTTTTAGCAGCAGTGGGCCACAGCGCGGTCTCAACTCCAAACACCAAGGGAGCAAGTTCCGTTGACCCTTCGGTGGCTCGGAACTCCCTAAGGTCTTCGACTATGCATCTATGCCAAGTCTTAACCTGTCCGCCAGGTCTCGCGTTCTCCCCACCAGCAATCGTCCCGGACTTTACCCGACTGGGTAATCGATCCTTGCTTTGCCGTCCCACCCCCCCCGCGAAGAAGAGACGCCGTTTGCGGATGGTTGTTTCGATGCTCTCGCAACGTGTCATCTTGAGGGCCTTCGCGTACGAGAGGGTGGCATGGTCAGTACGAAGTCGGCGCTGGAAGCCAATGACTCTCAACAGGACTTGGTGATGAGCCGTTCGAAGCTTGGCAAAGTGTTCCGCTCGGAGGGTCCACGTCACACACCCGTACAGCAGGGTCTCAATCACCTCGGCCTTCAGCATTCGGACTTTCAGGCTAAGGGGGGCGGTCGTCCTATCATACAGCTCCGGGCCGAACCGTTTGAAGAATGATCGCATGAGACGGATCCGTCGGTCGATTTCGAGCGAGACGTCAGCGTTTTCGTTGATAATGCCGCCTAGGTATAAGAACTGGGTCGTCTGCTTATACCTCTGGCCTGCCGCTGTGGCGTAGCTTTGTGACCACAGCACTTGTACGTATCTCTCTAGGAGTGAAGAATCGGCACGGACACTGGTTGCGCTGGATGTCTACCGGTAGAAAGAACGGTTTAAATAAGAAAACAATAACAACAACAACTAAAAGCCGGAAGACGCCCCCCGTTCGGACGCAACAGGTTTACGGTCCGCCCAAGCTACCGCTGCGGCGTACGATTTGCTGCCTTTTTTCTTGCCCATTTTTCATTTTATTTTTGTTATCAGAGTTCAGTACTCGTCGACGCCACTACGGAGGGTTTCTCCGTTGCAGGTTTCAGCCTTGTCCTCGTCGTGGACGGGGTTGGCCGAGGCCTTGACGTGCAACGTTTCTTTTGTAATATGTGGCAACGAGGTGCCTCTACAAGCCTCCCTCGAATCTCGCAAGGAGAGAACTTATAAAAAAATTGAGAGTGCGGGTCTTTCTACGAAGACCGACTGTTATGGGAAATTATTTCTGAGCTCTCAGAACTGGGGTTTTAGGCCGAATATACGCGTTCTACTCGGCGGAAAGCCAAAAACACCGATAGACTCCCCAACATGCTCCTCGTAGTCTCTTGCGAGCCTGTAGGAACAATTTCCTGATTCTCCAGAGTCCGAATTTCAATTTTGGAGCTGGCAATCACTTTTCTCAGGATGGTCTAAAATAAGACTGTCGGTCAGAACTGGGGCCAGAGATAGTGGATCCTCGAGGAATTCTTACGGAAAATCACGATGTCCTCAGAACTACAGTAGAAACATGGACGAACAGTCCTACGACGACCCTGGAGAAACAGAAACGTGCTAGAGAAAGCTCTCGGAAAGTTAAGGGGAGCATCCTGAGGAGTCTACCGGTGTTTTTGACAGTTCCGTTGAGTAAATCGCGGGTTTTCGGTAAAAAAAAAACAGTTGTGAGACCCCTTCAAACATTTTCCACAATAGTTAGTCGAAGGGCCATTTTCTTCCTGGCGCGTTTGGACTTCATGGCTTGAACGTCAACCATTATCACGGTCTATCAGTGATGACGGATCTCATAGACCGGGCGTTGGTTATCGTATCTTTATGGTTGGTATTGGTGATCGGAGATTGACGGTATCTACGCACCCTGTCCTCCACATTGAGAGTTTTTGTAGAAGCAGTGGTCGTTTTTTTTTGTTTTGTTTTTGTTTTTCACGAGGCAGCAGCAGTATGTATAGTGTTTTAAAGTCGATGGATCTTTGCAGTATTGGCAAGTTGTACACCATTCGTGTGGAATGACCCCTGCAATTATCAGGGACGTGGTATCACACCCTTTGTCAGACTTCGGATTAGGATCTGGCGATCATTAATAGTTGTGTGGTGGATTTCGGTTCGATTATATATTTTTCGCTGCCTGTCCGCGAGTCGTTACTCTGGCAGCACCCCAGACTGTTGGCAAATTATTTTCCATGTTCACGGCTACCACCGTACGTCTCGTACGATGCAGTTAGCACCCCAGACAGCAACCGCTGTAGTCAGTATCCACGAGTTGGTTAGCTGTGGTAATAAGGAGGGCACTATAATTTGTAGTTGAAAGGATATACGCGCGGCCATGATATATAATAGTTCACTTTGCACAATGATTTCGTCTTGTGTGTGCGCCATCTTCGTCTCGTGTATTTTTAGGCAGCAGAATTTCGAGTTACTACTGTAGTTTTGATTTTTGTCGGATCATCCTGAGGCTCCAGTATCTTTGTGTGACCACGGACTCCTTCATTGGCTAGTCAATGTGAGAACAACAACACAACAACAACTATCACGTTATGTTGTGTAAGAAAACTACGCTGGGCGCCAAGGAGATACTACATTATTATGCGGTAAGCAGAGTAGACAACGCAATGTCGTGCGAAAGGCACGACAAACTGTCTTAAAAAAAAAAAAAGTATGCAAAGAAACAATTAAAGGGTAAATACAAAAGGGAACGTATGTGGAAGCCAGGGTCGGAGATATCGTAGATTAACGTATACAAGTATTATATATAATGAATATATTTCGTCTCTCTCCCCAGGAGATGTCGTCACCCCTAAAGAACAAGTAAAATTTACAGAACTACCGCATTCTACGTAAAAAAAAAAATATAGGCCTAAACTGTAAAGAACAAAGGGAAGATTACGGGCCAACCGACGAACAAAGCATCCTCCAGTCATGCCCCCCCTGCAGGGCATGCGGCAGGAACTCAAGAACCACAAATAAACTACTAAAAATAACAGAGTTGAAAAGAGAAAGGATGAGAAACATGAGATGTAACCGGCCAACCTGAGCGCAACGAAGTTGTGAAAATCACGATAGTTTGTCGCATTCGAGGACTTAAAACTCCCGACGGGCACTGGTTGTGCTTCAACAACAACAACAACAACAACAACAACAACAACAACTCGATTCCAGGAGTTATCAGGAAGGCTCGTTTCTCACGGTGGTCGCGACTTTGTCACTGATCAGGTCAGAGCGGGTTGTTTCCAGACATCATCAAGAGCATTGAGTGACACTGTGAAAACCGGTGAGCAGTGACGAAGTCGACGGGGACTGACAGGTGAGGCTAAATTGATAAGAGGATGAGCATGTGTGCATGTATACGTCATATAGTGATGTACCTAGACCAGCTGCGGTCGAACGTCATACTATTAAAAGAGCTAAGGTCAGATGCACGTGTTGCTGTACCTGACCCCTCATCTCTCTGCTGACCGTCAGCGAGCCCGTATGCCAAAGCGCGATGTTCTTCCCTCTTTGCGATCCCAAAATCCGAGTCGTTTGCCTTGTTGTCGGCAACTTATTGAAAGCCCGTCCCCACTACCCGCTGCGCCGTCCCTTCAGTACATATCTGGTATGTAATCGACAGAGGGTTGCATGTTTTCAAGTCCGAACCATTTCGTCGAACGAGCGCACGTTCGCGGACCCTCGAAGGGTGCATCATCCAAACAAGACGCCGGAAAAATATGTTTTGACCTCGAGTTGCTATTTGAGGGATATATACGTACCGTTCCAAGTAACACATTGCACTGGTGTGTCACGATACCTTTATCAGGGTTGCGTTTCAGAGATATGCTGTTGTGAAAGGACAACAATGATTGTGAAACATAACAAGAATATGGGTGCCAGAAAGGTACCTGTAACCGGGAAAGGAAATTGAATTTTGTTTTTTTAAGAAACAGAAGTGATGGTAATTGTATATTCGAGAAATGAGGTTGACCCGGGGGGGGGGGGTGGGGTCCGGAGCGTCGTGGCGCAAAATAGCGAGCGTCAAGTGTTTCGTCTCTCGACATCGGGGGTGAGGTCTTGAAGGCAGAAAAACACCGCACGCGTGCCACGAGTACTGAACGTACAATTACGAAATTATACCAGGTATCAGGTACACTGCACGACAGGTCTACTAACTGCTGTAGTCGCACCCTTGTTGTTTCTTGTCTACAATGTGTGACTACTCTGTATCCTTGTTCGGGGCTTTTAGCGCAAATCAGGTATACCTGGCCACTTTTCGTCCAAAACCAGTTAAATACTGAAACAATTACAAAACACGACCCAGGTAACGTATTATCCAGGCTGACGCCGTAACTGATGTTGGCTCGAACAGGCCAAGCAGCAAGGTACAACCCGACTTGCTCTTCTCTGTATAGCTTCCAACTGATTCTGGCCGGCTTTTAACCAATCAGAGAGGCGATACGTACACTGTTTTTTTCTCCCCGTATGCGTCTGCACTCCCTCGTTTGAAGTTCGTCTGTATTCGCGTATAAACTCTGTACTCGTAAATCGTACATAAAAAGTACGTACTTGAACATTGATTCATGCGTACGCTGGTTCACTTTTTCTTCCTTGGGGTTCACTGGTTCACGACGTTCTTCAGTTCGTGGTTCTGATGTATACTCTGCTGTATTCTATGTTCACAGCAGTCTTCACAGCACCGTGAACAAACGGAAAATCCGCACCACCCCGCGTCGAGGTGGTCTCAGGTTGGGTACGGCAAGATAATTTCGTGCCGTGCAGGCGGTTCCGCGAGGACTGTCTATAAGCTTTAAAGCTGTCAACGGGGGGCGGCGCCAGAGTATATAGAATTGACTCTCCCGCCGTGGCGAACCTAGCGAAGCCTGGTGACTCTCTGTAGGTCCAACATGGATACCGTGGTACCTAGCGCCGGCGTCCCCGGTGGCTTGGTAGGTGGCCCGCGTGCCTATCAAGATCAATTTCGTGGGTTCAAATCTCACCGAGTGCATGCTCGTAGAGACTTTTTCTTGCATAAAAAATTGATAAGCAGAAAGCGCGAGAGCGTGAGTTAGCTACATTCGATGAAAATCGAAGAGCAGTGGGAATGCTGAATGAACCCTATGCGCGATAAAAATGAAGGCACGTACCGGGGGGGAGAAGGGACGACACCTGTGACCACGGCTTGTCAAGAAGATCGTCGAGGGTAAAACCTCCTACGAGTGGGCTGGAAAGTAAAAGTGACCCTAAATCTACACAATTCAGATTTTGGAGACCATGTGGCACGCTGAATGCTGAAGGCGCATTTATTTTTTTCAGCGGATTTTCAGGGACATAACACCCCTCGTGGCGCGCGTTTTTTTTACTTGGTTTTAGTAGGTACCACGTACCAGCTTTTGGCCCACAAATCGATCAGATATACCTGCAGCCCTTTTGTGTTCGCGACACCTGTTTTTTCACCAGTGAAACTGCTGTGTTGGTTCGGGGGGGGTGATCACATACATAAAGAGGAAGCACAACTGTGTTCGACATCTGAGTAATGCGTACTTTTTTTTTTTTTTTTTTTTTTTTTTTTCCATCATCACTTTTACTTTCCAGCCCACTCGTAGGAGGTTTTACCCTTGACGATCTTCTGGACAAGCCGTGGTCACAGGTGTCGTCCCTTCCCCCCCCCGGTACTTGCCTTTATTTTTTGTCGCGCATAAGGTTCAGCATTCCCACTGCTCGTCGATTTTCATCCAATGTAGCTAACTCACGCTCTCGCGCTTTCCGCTTGTCAATTTTTTATGCAAGAAAAAGTCCCTACGAGCATGCACTCGGTGAGATTTGAACCCACGAAATTGATCTTGATAGGCACGCGGACCACCTACCAAGCCACCGGGGACGCCGTACTGTTTTACGCTGATTATTAAAACATGGAATATCCAAATATCTGTTGAAGCCGTACTACACAAAGACACAGCAGCTGCTGGGACGAAGGCGCTGCCAGAGGGACGGCAGACGGCATCGGGAAGGGTGGTTTATATGGTTGGGGCGGTCGGTAAATCACAATGTACACAAGAGGAGAAGAAAACCCGACCAAGGGATTGCGCAGAGGGGGGAGAACAGTAGTAGAAGGGAAACTGCAGTGGACGAAAGTTGGAAGGAGACGGCAGACAGGGTAGCAAGGTACCGGGCAGACTAAGAAGTAGAACATGCCTATACTACTCGTACCACCAACCGGTGCAGCTGGTTCAAACGTGGTCTTTCTTTGTCTTCCTTTTGTTTTTGTTTATTTCTGTTTCATTTTATTTTCTTTTTTTTGCGCTGACCCTATGTGATTTTCACATAGCTTTCTTTCTCTTCCTTTCTCCGATTGATAAGCCTTCTTGAAGGAGTCGTGAGGCGTGGGTGGATGACGAGCCTGCTTTGCTTGTTTCGTATTGTCTGACGCCGAGTGGCCGGGCATTGTTGACGAACGCTGGACGAAGGTGGCAGACAGGGTAGCAAGGTACCAGGCGGACAAGCAGGGAGACCCTGGCTGTGCTACGTGTACCATAAACTGCTGCCGCTACCTGGAAGATGTTTTGTGCTTTGTTTTGTTTGTCCGTTATTTTCCCTTGGTTCTTAGACTTAATCTGTTGGCGTTTCCCTTTGCACGTCCCTTTTGGCTCATGCTCGGGGTAAGTACGTGTGTGTCTGAGCTTTGGCTTCCCATTTTATTTACTTATTTGGGATTCTTCTCCTTTTCTTTTTCTTTTTCTTGTTCTTTTTCGGTTTGGTTTCTTCGTTGCTTCTCTTTCTTTATGTGTATTTTGGTTGCTGGCGTATGTATGTATGTTGTGTCGGCCGCACCTAGTGCGAAGGCATGGTATTGCGTAGGCTATTAATGCATTACGGTGTGTTATCTCTGTGTCGTAGTCTGTGACCACAGAGCTCGTATCTTTCTAGGGTGAAGAATCAGCACGGACACTGGGCTTGCTGGATGTCGACGAGTAGAAGAACGGTTTAATGTGAAGAACACACACACACAGTAGTGGTGTTTTCATCTTTTTCCTTTCCTTTTTTTTCCAGTTCGTTTTTTCCAAGTGTCTGCCAGATCCCATGGCCCCCCCCGCAGGGGTCCCCGGTGGCTTGGTAGGTGGTCCGCGAGCCTGTCAAGATCAATTTCGTGAGTTCGAGTCTCACCGAGTGCATGCTCGTAGGGACTTTTTCTTGCATAAAATTGATTAGCGGAAAGCGCGAGAGCGTGAGTTAGCTGCACATTCGATGAAAATCGACGAGCAGTGGGAATGCTGAACCCTATGCGCGATAAAAAGTAAAGGCACGTACCGGGGGGGAGAAGGGACGACACCTGTGACCACGGCTTATCCAGCAGATCGTCGAGGGTAAAACCTCCTACGAGTGGGCTGGAAAGTAAAAGTGATGATGAAAAAATAATTAAATAAATAAATAAAAATAAATGCGGGGGGGGCACGATATTTTGTTTTTTTTATATATATATGTATGTTTTTTTCTTGTTTCTTTTTCTCTTTCAAATTGCCTTCTATGTTTTTGTTTTTTTTTTCTCTTAGTTTCGTTTCTCTAGGTCATGGAATGTGTATGTCGTGCCTGTCGTACGCAGTATGATGACATGGCATTGCATTGCATACGTGGCAACGTAGTATCTCTGTGGCGTACCTTTGTGACCACACAACTTGTGTCTCTCTAGGATTGAAGAGTCGGCACGGACACTGGTTGTGCTGGATGTCGACGGGTAGAAAGAACGGTTTAATGTGAAGAAAACAACAACAACAACAACAACAACAACAACACACACGCGGAGCTTCCCGTGCGGTGGAGCGCGAGTTGGTCTGCGTAGGTTTAGTCGTTAGTGTACGGAGTATGTATGACAATCTTGAATGAAGTACCTTTGAGTTGCGTCAGTCTTGTTTTGTACGTCATCACTACTGTATCTCACCGTGGATACAAGGGGTGGTGTCTTCATGCGAACCTTCAACGTTCTTATTACTGTTGAGCTGTGATTGTTCTTCATATTAAACCGTTCTTTCTACCCGTTGACACCCAGCACAACCAGTGTCCGTGCCGATTCTTCAATCCTAGACCAGATACAAGTTCCGTGGTAGGCCCTGGCCTTTCAGGCATGCCTGAAAGAATGTCTGAATGACCGTCTCTGAAACAACGCGCCTGAACGCCCTTTTCGTGCCCATCTTACCTACATTTTGCGAGGCAAAGCAAGGCGTCTCAAAACGACGAAAAAGGCACTTAAAAATACGGCGTTTGGTAGGAACTCCCAAAGTTAGGGGAACGGGGGTTATCTTTACAGCCCGCAGACCAATGACAGCACGAGGCAGAGCACACAGAGCACACAGAGAACAGACCCACAGCGCACAGCCCACGGCGAACGCACCCCGCAGCGAACGCACCCCGCAACGCCACAGCTCGGCTAGCAACCAGATAAGATGTGCGTTGGAGATACCACGATAACTGGTACCATGTCCGCCGGAAAAGGATGTACGCACATACCAGCAACTTGCATTCCCACGCAAGATGCACCTAGTGGCAGCGGTTCCTCCGCACCAGGCACCAGGGGCACCTGCAGCACCAGCAGCATCTGGTGCTGCAGTAACAGCACCAGCACTACCAGAACCTACCTGGGCAGGCGACTCCGCCGAGTGAAACCCAAGACATTTCACCTGGACAGAGCATCTTAACAGAATGGACGGATGGTGCAGAACCCAACGCCGGGGCTTGAGAGCTTGATCGCCCACGCGTGCACAAGTTGGATTTCAAGTTGTTTGTTTGTTTCTATGAACAATAGTGCGAGCATAAGCTCGTTTTGTTTTAAAACCGGATGCATGTTTTCAGAGAGCGTCTGATGCTCCATGTATACGGTGTACGCAAATAGCATAAACACTGCAGACTGGTCCAGCCGAGAACATATTTTTATTCGATCGGCAGTCTTGCAGTAGTTTGGAAATATTTTTACTCCAAATTCGACAACCAACCGTGTTTCTGAGCGTACGGCACACTTACTTGCAGACACCGTAAGTTTTGGAATTTGTGTTGATTTTGTCGAGGAAGGCCGTACCGAGTACCGAATAAAACCCGTCATACACGTAAATGTTTTCCTACTACAGTAAAGCCTAACACGTAACCCCCAAAACTCTGTACTGCTCTGGATGACGCTGATTCTCGGTGTGAACATTCCTAGAGGCATGGCGAAACAATCGATATCCTCAATATCGCCTAATTATGTTGTCCGTCAGCAGGTTTAGCGTATTCATGGTCAGCAGTACAACGCCAAGATTATACGATGAGGGATACAAAATAGTGATTTCCCAGCGCAGTGGTTCGGTTTTGTGTCTGAATTTTTGGATTTTTTGGCACGTGATTTATGTTTGTCAATAGTACATCAAATGTATGCTCGATGGTACTTTATTTTATTTTATTTTTTTCACTTTGTCGCAAAAAAAAAACAAAAAATCTATTAAGATCGGGCTAGCTCACAATAAAAAAAAATAAAGGAAAACGTACCCCCGTAAATAAATTTCGTATACGACGTACTACTCGAAAGCACGTGTCAATATTACAGGCTCTGATTCGCAAAATCCGTCTCGGAAATCCAGTCCAGCCTTTGTGTTTGCGTCTTGCCCGGCCCAGCTCGTATTGCGGAAATAATGCATACGTAGGTACTACACATATCATACCTCCATGTTCACCGTCTGCTGTAACAGCAGTTGTATGTCTCTTATGTCATTTTGTGGCTAACCGAACTATAAACAAGCATATGCGTAGTGCGTAATGTGTCCCCTCAAACGAAGGCGTGCCGTTCCAAAGAGAAAAAACACACGGCTAGTTCCAAGTAGGTCGTTAAGTGGGTCAGTTCTAAGAACGTAAGCGCAGTTCTAAACATGGTACGGGCATGTGTTGGGCGAGATGGGCATTTATGCCTGAAACCATTAACTACTTGAAATTAGTATGGTATATGCCTTGGCGGGCTACTCAGGTTTCAGACTCGTCTATTTTTTCTCTTTGTTTCGTTTTTGTTTCTCTAGGTCATGGAATGTGTATGTCGTGCCTGTCGTACGCAGTATGATGACATGGCATTGCATTACATACGTGGCAACGTAGTATCTCTGTGGCGTAGCTTTGTGACCACAGAACTTGTATCTCTCTAGGTTTGAAGAATCGGCACGGACACTGGTTGTGCTGGATGTCGACGCGTAGAAAGAACGGTTTAATGTGAACAAGGTATTATTTCAGGCATTTGCCTGAAGCAGGCAAGCACGTTTCAGGCACGTTTAGGCTTGCAGGGATTTGGTTTATATAGTGCCTATCTCAAAACAGAATTCTCCTGCGGCGTGCCTATCTCGATTTGCCTGAATGCCTATTTGACTAGCCTTGATAGCAAGGTCCTATAGAATCTGCAGGCCTAAAACTGCGCCACGGGGATACTACGTTGCCAAGTATGCAGTAAACACAGAATGGACAATGCAATGCCATGCCATCAAACTGGATACGACAGGCAAAAAATACGCATTCCATAAATAGAGAAACGAAGAAAACAAACAAAAAGCGAAAACAACGAAGACAAACAAACGAGAAAAAGAAAAAAAGAAAAAATATAGAAACAAACTGTCGTGCCTCCCCGGAGGAGATGTGGCAGACACTATAAAAATATCGAGCTAGAAAAAAAGGAAGAAAACACGGCTATTATTAATACTTGTCACCAGAGTAAGACTAAGAACCAATGGAAAATATAACCTGAAAACCAAAGCATGAAACAGCCTCTAGCTAGCGGCAGCAGTGTGTGTCACGAGTAGCATAGCCAGGTTCTCCCTGCTAGTCCTCCTGGTATTTTTCTACCCTGTCTGTCGTCTCGGTCCTGCGCTCGTCAACTATGCCCCGCCCCTCCGCGTCAGACATATCGAAACAAGCAAATCGGGCGCGTCACCCACCCCCACGCCACACGACTTATCACTACACGAACGGAAGCGAAATAAATAAAATGAAAATCACAGCAGTCGATCAGCGCAACAAGAAAAGAAAGAAAGAGACTAGAGGACAGCAATGTGTTCTTTGTATATTGCAACAATTTATACCTTTACGACATGCAGTCCTACCAGGGTCGGTGCCGATTCTTCAATCCTATCAATAGAGAGTTTTTCAAGTTATGTGGTAACAAAACTACCCGTTAGAGATTCTGCAGTTCATGCATTAAGCAAAGAAGACAACACTGCCATGGTTATCTTACTTGATACGATAGGCACGACACGCAAACAACATTCGAGATCTAATCATCGAAAACAAACAAACAAGACAGAAAGTAAAGAAACATGTTTTTTTAGTATGTATATATTTGTCTCATCACTTTTCGTACTATCCAACCAACCTCGTGGGAGCTTTTGCCCTGAGCGATGTTCTGGACAAGCCGTGGTTACAGGTGTCGTCCCTTCTTCCCCTCAGTACGCGCCTTCCTTTTTTGTCGAGCATAGCCGGCGTCCCCGGTGGCTTGGTAGGTGGTCCGCGTGCCCCACCAAGATCAATTTCGAGGGTTCAAGTCTCACCGACTGCATGCTCGTAGGGGCTTTTTCTTGCATAAAAGAGATTGATTAGCGGAAAGCGCGAGAGCGTGAGTTAGCTACACTCGATCAAAATCGACGAGCAGTGGGAATGCTGAAACCTATGCGCGATAAAAGATAAAGGCACGTGTCGGGGGGGTGAAGGGAAGACACCTGTGACCACGGCTTGTCCAGAAGGTCGTCGAGGTTAAAACCTCTTACGAATTATGTCTGGAAAGTTAAAGTGATGGGTTAAAATAAAAATAAATAGTAGTGTTAAGCATTCCCACTGCTCGTCGATTTTCCGCTTATCATTTTTTTTATGCAAGAAATAGTCCCTGAGATCATGAACCCGGTGAGACTCGAACCCACGAAAATGATCGTGATGTTATTGGCGCGGATGACTTATGAAGCCACCAAGGAAGAAAAAGGGAAAATATCACAAAAAACTGTCGTGTCTCCCCTCGGGAGATGTCCACACCCCAATATTGTTGTCGTTTTCTTCACCTGTCACATTAAACCGTTATTTCCACCTGTTGACATCCAGCACAATCAGTGTCCATGTCTATTCTTCAATCCTAGAGACATAAAAGTTATGTGGTCACAAAACTCCGCCAACCAGATATTACGTTACCACCAATGTAGTAAGAAGAGCAGTGGGCGATGCATGTGATTTTCATTTTATTTTCTTTCTCTTCCTTTTTCCGCCTTATTGGAGGAGTCGTGTGGCGTGGGTGGATGACAAGCAAGCCTGCTTTGCTTGTTTCGTATTGTCTGACGCCGAGGGGCCGGGCATAGTTGACGAACGCTGGACGGAGGTGGCAGACAGGGTAGCAAGGTACCAGGCGGAGCAGCAGCGAGACCCTGGCTGTGCTGCTGGTACCATAAACTGCTACCGCTACCTGCAGGATGCTTTGTGCTTTGTTTGGTTTGCCTGTTTTTTTTTTTTTTTCCGTCGTTCTTAGTCTTAATCTGTTGACGACTAGTGGTGTTTTCTTCATTTTCCGTTTTTTCGCAGTTCGTTATTTTCAAGTGTCTGCCAGATCCCCTTCGGGGGGGGGATGATGGATTGTTTCTTAATATATATTTATATTTTTGTTTCTTTTTTTTTTCGAATTGTCCTCTTTGTTTTGTTTTTTTTTTCTCTTTGTTTCGTTTGGTTTCTCTTGCTCAGAAATATGTATGTCGTGCCTGTCGTACGCAGTATGATGACGTACCATTGCATTGCATACGGGGCAACGTAGTATCTCTGTGGCGTAGCTTTGTGACCACATAACTTGGATCTCTCTAGGATTGAAGAATCGTCACGGACACTGGTTGTGCTGGACGTCGACGGGTAGAAAGAACGGTTTAATGTGAAGAAAACAACAACATGAAATAGAGAAAACAAACGAAACAAAGATAAAAAACAAAAACGAAGAAGACAAATCGAAAGAGAAAAAGAAACATGAAAACAGATATAAGAAACAACCGTCGTGCCCCCCCTGCAGGGGGTGTTGTTGTTGTTGTTGTTGTTGTTGTTTTCTTCACACATAAAACCGTTCGTTCTACGCGTCGACATCCAGCACAACCAGTGTCCGTGCCGATTCTTCAAACCTAGAGAGATACAAGTTCTGTGGTCACAAAGCTACGCCACAGAGATACTACGTTGCCACGTATGTAATGCAATGACATGTCATCATACTGCGTACGACAGGCACGACATACACATTCCATGACCTAGAGAAACAAAAACGAAACAAAGAGAAAAAACAAAAACAAAAACAAAGACAATTCGAAAGAGAAAAGAAACAAAAAAAGAAACTAAAATATACCTGGTATATGTATTTACTTCAGTATAGCAGCAAACCATCGTACCCCCACGTAGGGGACGTGGCAGACACTTGAAAAGAACGAGCTGGAAAAAAAAAGAAAAAGAAGAAAACACCACTAGTCGTCAACAGAGTAAGACTAAGAACCAAGGTAAAAATAACAGTCAAAACCAAACAAAGCACAAGGCATGCTCCAGGTAGCGGCAGCAGTTTATAGTACGAGTAGCACAGCCAGGGTTTCCCTGCTGGCTCGCCTGGTACCTTGCTACCCTGTCTGCCACCATCGTCCAGCGTTCGTCAACTATGCCCGGCCCCTCGGCGTCAGACAGAACGAAACAAGCGGAGCAGGCTCGTCATCCACCCACGCCACACGACTCCTTCAATAAGGCTTATCAATCGGAGAAAGGAAGAGAAATGAAAATCACATAGGGTCACCGCAAAGAAGACAATAAAATGAAATAAAAATAAACAAAAACAACAGGAAGACAAAGGAAGACCACGTTCGAACCAGCTGCACCAGTTGGTGGTACGAGTAGTATAGGCATGTTCTACTTCTTAGTCTGCCCGGTACCTGGCTACCCTATCTGCCATCTCCTTCCTACTTTCGTCCACTGTAGTTTCCCTGCTACCCTTCTTCCCCCCCCTCTCCGCATTCCCTTGGTCGGGTTTTTGCTACTCCTCTTGTTGCCCCTCCTCCCACCATTCCCTTGGACACCACCCACGGCGGATGCGCGGCGCTGCCTGCTCAGCTCAGCCTCAGCCTCGTGCCACCTCACCATGAACCGTTCGGCTGCTTCCAGGATCCCCCGGTACCACTTCCCCGCCTTTTTTGCAGCAGTGGGCCACAGTGCGGTCTCAACTCCAAACACCAAGGGAGCAAGTTCCGTTGACCCTTCGGTGGCGCGGAACTCCCTAAGGTCTTCGACTACGCATCTATGCCAAGTCCTAACCTGTCCGCCAGGTCTCGGGTTCTCCCCACCAGCAATCGTCCCGAACATCACCCGACTGGGTAATCGATCCTTGCTTCGCCGTGCCACCCCCCCCGCGAAGAAGAGACGCCGTTTGCGGATGTTCGTTTCGATGCTCTCGCAACGTGTCATCTTGAGGGCCTTCGCGTACGAGAGGGTGGCATGGTCAGTACGAAGTCGGCGTTGGAAGCCAATGGCTCGCAACAGGACTTGGTGGTGAGCCGTTCGAAGCTTGGCAAAGTGTTCCGCTCTGAGGGTCCACGTCACACACCGGTAGAGCAGGGTCTCAATCACCTCGGCCTTCAGCATTCGAACTTTCAGGCTAAGGGGGGCGGTCGTCCTATCATACAGCTCCGGGCCGAACCGTTTGAGGCGTGCTCGCATGAGACGGATCCGTCGGTCGATTTCGAGCGAGAGGTCAGCATTTTCGTGGATAACGCCGCCTAGGTACAAGAACTGGGCCGTCTGCTCATACCTCTGGCCTGCTGCTTCGATAACGAGCGGTGGTGCGAGGGTTTTCTGGTCTGGCGTTTGTAGAAGCATAGTCTCTGTCTTGTTTTCCGACACCGTAAGGCCTGCTCCTTCGAAGACAGTCACGATGACTGTCATCATTTTCGCGAGCCCTTCAGCCGACTTCGAGACAATCCCTGCGTCATCGGCGTACAACATGCCCCATACAACCCTTCGCACGTACGCCAACGGCTCCTGCTCCTTCGTTCCGACTACTCCAGCATCACTAAGTTGGACCAAATCCCTTACGATTGCTTCGTCAGGGCTAAAGCGTACTAGTACGACGTGCAACGCAGCAGCGAAAAATACGTTGAACAGTAACGGTGACAGCACACAGCCTTGCCGCAGCCCCTGCGTGACATCAAACCATTCCGAGTGCTCGCCGTCATCCGTACGCACGCGAGCCCGAATGCCATCGTGGAAAGTACGGATAATTCTCAGCATCTTGGTTGGTACGCCAAAACGTGTGAGTACTTCCCATAACAGCTCTCGGTCGACAGAGTCGTACGCTTTCTGCAGATCGATGAAGCACAAGTACAGGGGGATTTTCCTCTGTCTTCCAAGCTCTTGCAACCGGCGCACGACGAACAACATATCAATCGTTGATCGTGCGGGGCAGAAGCCGCACTGTTCCTCCGGGAGTAATTCCTCGGTCTCGCAGTAGTTGCTGAGGCGCGACGCGACGATTTTCAACAAGACTTTGCCTGCGTGGGCAACCAGCGAAATCCCTCTGTAGTTGTTGCAATCAGTTCGGTCCTTCTTTTTGTGAAGGACCTTGATGATCGCGTCTTTTCATTGCTGGGGGACTTCTCCTGTTACCCAACCATTGACAAGGATGTTGTGAAAGCACTGGGCGAATGCGGGGTGGTCGATTTTCAGGAGTTTGGCCGGGAGACCACCTGGCCCGACAGCTTTCCAGTTTGACATCCCCTTAAGTGCTTCCGTCATCTCGTCCATGGATGGTTCATCTCCGAGCGACAGTTTAAGCGGTCGTGGTGGCAAGAGGTCGATGATCGTGGAATCGAGTTTAAGCGATTTCGTGTTCAAAAGTTTGTGGTAAAACCTCCCCCACCGTTCACGAATTCGCACCTTATCCGCAACAGCGTGCCATCCTCGTCCCTAATGCACTGTTCGCTTCTCGTTTTCGTCCCTTCCAATCCTACCGTACTCTTAAGGTGCTTGTAAAAGCCTCTCTGGTCGTTGTTCGCTAGTAGTCGTTCGGTTTCAGCGAGGTACGCTTCGAAGTACGCATGCAGTCCTGCGGCAATCACCTTCTGCAGGTTCGCACACGCAGATCTCAGTGTCTTCCACGCGGTTCTAGTCTGGGGGTGGGCACGCAAGAATTGCCGTGCATCCTCCGTCGCTGTCCATGCTCATATGAATGCGGTCACGGTTTCGGCAGACTCACACCATCCATGTCTGCGGTGGCGACGTGGAGGGGGTGGTACCTCTTTTTCGACCGCATCAATAATAGCCGCAGTGAAAAACTCAACCATGCCAGACGTATTACGGGGCTGGTTAGGCTGGTTGAGAGTGGAGATGACCCTCGCGACTGGTGTGGCAGACACTTCAAACGAATGAGCTGGACAAAACAAAGAAACAAGAAGAAAAACACCACCACTCCTCGTAGACAGAGTAAGACTAAAACCAAGGGATAATAACTGGCAAACCAAACCACTAAAAGTTCTCCAGGTATCGGCAACAGTTTGTGGTGCGAGTAGAACAGTCAGGTTCTCCCTGCTAGTCCGCCTTGTACCTGGCTACCATTTCTGCCGCCTCCGTCTAGAGTTCGTCAACTATGCCCGGTCCCTAGGCCTCAGATGATACGAAACAAGCAAAGCCGGCTCGTCATCCACCTACGCCACACGACTCCTTCAATAAGGCTTATCCATCGGAGAAAGGAAGAGAAAGAAATAAAAGGAAAATCCCATAGGGTCAGCGCAAAAAGAAAAAATAATATGAAATGAAATAAACAAAAACAATAGGAAGACAAAAGAAGACCACGTTCGAATCAGCTGCACCAGTTCGAGGCACGAGTAGTGTAGGCACGTTCTACTTCCTAGTCTGCCCGGTACCTTGCTACCCTGTCTGCCATCTCCTTCCTGCTTTCGTCCACTGTAGTTTCCCTTCTACTCCTGTTCCCCCCGTTCTCCGCATTCCCTTGTTTTGGTTTTCTGCCACTCCTCCTGTTGCCCCCCTCTTCCCCCATTCCCTTGGACACCACCTACGGCGGATGCGCGGCGCTGCCTACAAAGCTCAGCCTCTGCCTCGTGCTACCTCATGAACCGTTCGGCTGCTTCGAGGATCCCCCACTTCCCCGACGCTTTTGCAGCAGCGGACCACAGCGCGGTCTCAATTCCAAACGCCAAGGGGGTAAGTTCCGTTAACCCTTCGGTGGCTCTGATCTCCCTAAAGTCTTCGACTATGCGTCTATGCCAGGTCTTGAACTGTCCGCCAGATCCCGGGCTCTCCCCACCAGCCATTTTCCCGAACATTACCCGATTGGGTTGTCACTCCTTGCTTTGCCGTGCCACGACCCCCGCAAAGAAGAGCCACCGTTTGCGAATAGTCATTTCGATGCTCTCGCAGCGTATCATCTTGAGGGCCTTCGCGTACGAGAGGGTGCTATGGTCAATACGAAGTCGGCGCTGGAAGCCGATTACTCGCAACAGGACTTGGTGGCGAGCCGTTCGAAGCTTGCCAAAGTGCTCTGAGGGTCCATGTCACACACCCGCACGGCCTTCAGCATTCGGTCTTTCAAGCTATTGGGGCGGTCGTCCTATCGTACAACTCCGGGCCGAACCGTTTGAGGCATGCTCGCATGAGACGGATCCGTCGGCGGCTTTCGAGCGAGAGGTCAGCGTTTTCGTGGATAATGCCGCCTAGGTATAACAACTGGGCCGTCTGCTTATATCTCTGGCCTGCTGCTTCGATGACGATCGGTGGTGGTGCGAGGGTTGTCCGGTCTGGTGTTTGTACAAGCCTTGTCTCTGTCTTCTTTTCCGAAACCGTCAGGCCTGCTGTTTCGAAGACAGTCACGATGACTGTCATCATTGTCGCGAGCCCTTCAGCCGACTTCGAGGAAATTCCTGTGTCATCGACGCACTACGTGCCCCGTAGAGCCCTTCGCAAGCACGCTAACGGCTCCTGCTCCTCCGTTCTCACTACTCCAGCATCACTGAGCTGGCCCGAATCTCCCTTACGATATCTTCGTCTTTGCTGAAGCGCACTAGTACGACGTGTAACGCAGCAGCGAAGAATAAGTTGAACAGCAAAGTACCCCTTGGCATACACCACCATTTGTTATCTAGGATATCGTGCGGAAGTTGGGGATGTTATGTATCCTCGGGCGTATGCCACTCTGTCTGGAAAAATTTGAGCTTTACTACACCATTTTTATGTTTTAAAACGTCAATTAGAATTCCGGACACCTGCATTTTTCTCAAGTTAGTAACAATAAAAAGGCTTTGAAATGGAGGAGCAAAGACAACAGAGTTCCGTGGATAAATCATAGGGGAAAGCAGACATGAAAGGCAGATGGACTTTGTGCATACGTAGGTTTCTTATGTTTCCGGGCATTTCTTCTTTGAGGAATGAGTGATGAACGTTGCAGCTCATCCAGCACGTTGTCGGATGGCAATCATAATAATGATTTATAATAATTATACTAATTATAATAAATTATAGTGCGAATAATAACAGCAACGATAATAATAATAATAATAAATAATAATAATAATAATAATAATAATAATAATAATAATAATAATAATAATAATGATAATGATAATGATAATGATAATAATAATAATAATAATAATAATAATAATAATGATAATGATAATGATAATGATAATGATAATGATGATAATGATAATGATAATGATAATGATAATGATAATGATAATGATAATGATAATGATAATGATAATGATAATGATAATGATAATGATAATGATAATGATAATTATATTAATATTTATTTAAATAATTGCTCTTTGCTTTCGAAGTTGTATTATATTAATGGGCAGCCCCCCGCCCGGAAAGGTGGGTTGGGGTGACGCCTCCGGGGCTGCCCCAACGGCAACGCCACGCTAACATCCGTATACTCGAGTCAACTCCCATCCCAACTGGCGACACCGTACTCTCGACGCCAGCGTACCAAACCACTATCAGAAAAGCCGTTTCTGACAAATAAATCGAGAAACCACACCAAGTACAAGATAACCTCACACGTGAAAAAAAATCGACACGCACTTGTACCAGGCATACACGAATAACACAAGTACATTCAAACTTCCAATGCACTTCAATGTTAAAGTACGGATAACCCCCTTTTCCTATACTTTCAGATTGCGCGCAAAATCCGAGCCGATGCAATACCGCGTCAACGCCACGTTTACTTTTGTCAACTATAATAGTATGATATAAAAAAAAAACTCACTTGCATCCAAAAATACCAAACGCCAAAGAAGGCGGCTAGCCCACGCCGCCACTCGCGCAATCTACGACACCCGTTCGCACCATCAGCGAAATTACCGGGTACGTATAACATACAGCAACAAACGCAAACGTTACTGCGACTATTGAACTCCCCCCCACTGACTCCCTCAAAAGCGTGGGCGGGTGGGTGGGAACTCAAACTAGTCTCACACCTTGGACCTGTAGCTCTGCCTCTGCTTCACTACGCTGATACGTGTAGGTTGCCGCTACGTACCAGACAAGGTGTGTGTACCAAGGGCTACGATTCATGCTACCGTGAATCACGGCAGTCATCTGATTGGCTTGAACTTCTGACGTACGTACAAAATTCACATTCTCTCATTCTTCCGAGGATATTCTGCATAATAATAATAATAATAATCATAATAATAATAATAATAATAATAATAAGACCAACTATTATGGGAAATTATTTCTGAGCTCTCAGAACTGGGGTTTTAGGCCGGATATACTCGGCGGGAAAGCCAGAAACACCGATAGACTCCTCACCGTAGTTTTTTGCGAGCTTTCAGAAACAATTTCCCGTTTCTCCAGAGTCCAAATTTGAATTTTGGAGCTGCCAATCACTTTTCTCTGGAGGGTCAGAAATAAGGCTGTTGGTCAGAACTGGGGCCAGAAATAGTGGATCTTCGAGGATTTTTGATGAAAAATCACGATGTCCTCAGAACTGGAAATATGGACGAACAGTCCTACGACGACACTGGAGAAACGGAAAAGTGTTCGAGAAAGCTCTCGGAAAACTAAGGGGAGCATTATGAGGAGTCTACCGGTGTTTTTGACAGTCCCGTTGATTAAATCACGGGGTTTCGGCAAAAAAAATAAAAATAATAATAATAATAATAATAATAATAATAATAATAATAATAATAATAATAATAAGTTCTGAGACCATTTCAAAAATTACCCATAATAGTTGGACTAATAATAATAATAATAATAATAATAATAAATAATAATAATAATAATAATAATAATAATAATAATAATAATAATACTAATAATAAAATGTAATAATGCTAGTGTGTCACGGTGTCCGAGGGTAGAGGTAAGGGAAGTGATGGCAGGAACTGGCTGGCCGGAGGCAGCTTCTCTTGTTTGTGGTATAAAAAAATTCTTCTACGAACATTCCTCGGGTCCTCACGTAAGCCGTGCTGGCTTGTTATCTACTGAGAGAAACTTGCGAGCTTCAGGAATACTCTTAAGGGTAGTCAGGGCTTTCATTCTTGTTCACCAAGGAAAACTACAGGTACGTACTCTTGGGAGCATTCAGGGCTTCGGTACTTACGGTCCCTGGTGCTTCTAGAGCACTGCTCAACCACTTCTATAGCCTTGTACTACATCATGTCACAACAGAAATAAAATGTAGAAAATACGTTCATATTTTGCTAACGTAAATAGCTGTCGCTGGGAGCTATTGCTACCGGTAGTGCAGCAGGGTGTTTGTATTGATAGCTGTCGCCCGATCTTTGGTTGACGTGAACACTTACCAAGGTACCAGGTACGCAGTATGCAACATGCTCCTGCAACTACTAAATGTAAAAGTACTGGTCATGGTTTTATTCTGACGAAAATCAAGAAAAAATATGTATGGTTCTGCCTGTTACAATCCGTTTTCCGGTTTCACCTAATTTTACCCGTTCTCCGGTTAACCGGTTTAAACCGGCAAAAAATGACGCTGTTTTTTTTTGTGATAACCGACATATCGAGCGAGCCTGCTGGGTTTCCAAAAAACGGTTTGCACTCTTTTTCTTACAGGCACCCACCTCTAGGTTAGACCCATGACCAAGGGAAATAGCAGGCAAGGCGACGCGCAACTCAACATAGCACCCCCCAGGTAGCAGCAGTTGTTGGTGCATGTAGGATAGCGAGGTTCTACCTACTAGTCGGTGTGGTACCTTGCTCCCTGTCTGCTGTTTCCGTCCCGCTTTAGTCAACTATGCCTCATCACCAGAGAGAACGCGTCTGACGATACGAAACAAGCCTAAGGAGCATCATCATCAGCCCACACCACCAGATTTCTGACATGAAGGACAGAAAAAACAAAAACTTGAAACGCAAATATGAGCACATAGGATCAAAGCACGGAAAGAAGATCGAAACAAAGGAAGACGACGTTCGATCCAGCTGCAGCAGGTGGCAGCACGGGTAACATAGACATGTACTGGTGTCTGGAATTACGTCGTATTTAGGCATACGGCTTAGTAATGCCGTAGTCGAAATAAAAAACGCATACTAAGGGTTCACATGTACATTATATAGGTCTTGGTACATGGCGGGACTCCTTCATCAGCGCACCGTTTCCCCGAAACCACGACTAGCTCGACTTGCGATAAATAATGAGTGTTGAGGCGCGCCATGACACGTTCGTTCGGAACAAGAGCAACTGTTGTGCAGAAGGTTTTGGCCGCAGACGAACTAAATAGATCCCCTTAGTTTATAGATTTATCGCGCCGCCCGGGAAATATTCTTACCGTGTTGTCCTTGGTTTTTTTTCGCCTATCCCAGATCGGTTCTATCCAACAGAGGCATTTCAGCCCTCGCCAGGCACAATAAACGTGGGTACGATCGCGAGGCCTGCTGCGTCGAAGACAGTCACGACAATGATCATCGTCTTAGCGAGTCCTTCAGCTGACTTCCGGTTCATTCCTGCGTCATTAGCGTACACCATTCCCATTAAGCCCATAGCACGCAAGCCGACGGCTCCTACGCCTATGTTCAAACTACTCCGGCATCTATGAACCAAATTCCTTAGGGTTATGCTTCGTTTTTGCCCAAGCGTGCCAGTGAGACGTGTAATGCAGCAGCGAAGAACACTTTCATGAGTAAAGGGGGTAGCACGCAGCCTTTCCGCAGCACCTGCATGACATCAAAGCATTCCTACTGCAATGCTTGCGGTCACGCACGTGAACCCGCATTCCGCCGATGAAAATCGCGGATGATTGAGCGCATCTTCGTTCGTACGCCACAGCGCGTGCGCACCTCCCACACAACCTCTACGTCGCACGGTTTCTCCATATCGGCGAGGCAGACGTACAGGTTGGGATTTCCTTGGTTGTCCGAGGTTTTGCATATCGACACACTACCAACAGCACATCGATCGTTGTTCGTGCGGGGTCGAAGCCCCACGGTTCGTCTGGAAGTATTTTCTTGGCCTCGCAGCAGTTGTTGAGACGGAACGCGACGATCTTTTACAACATTTTGCCTGCGTAGGCAGCAAGCGAAATCCCTCTGTAGTTGTTGACATCAGATCGGTCCTTTTTTTTGTAAAGGACCGTGATGATCGTTAAAATTATTTTGCCTAGTGAGACTTTGTTCTACTCAAAAGTTCACAAGGATGTTGTGAAAGCAATGGGCGAATGCAGGATGGAAGAGATTTCGGCGTTCGGCCGACAATCCATCTGGACCAACACGTTTCAAATTAAGTATGCCCCCAAGTGCTTCCGTCTTCTATTCAATAGCAAGTTCATCCCCGAGTGAACCGCAGACCGCATACAGGCAGGAACAACAGTCGGTGTATTTTAATGGTCGAACAACTCCTGATAGTTTCTTGAAATCCGGCAAAACCTGTTGAACGTGTTTAAGAGAAAATTGAACAATTCAGGTGGTCCTTGGCCAGCGTCAAGCCACAACCATGCACGATGGGTGGCTGGTCAATGCCGGAGCTCATGGCGTGTGTTCCGCACCCATGGTGTAGTGTGTGTGTATTTTGGTTTTTTAGTGGACGACATACCCTTGATTTTGTCTCACGCCGTATATTTCATGTGTTTTGTTCTATCTGTCACATCTCTGAAGGGCGAGATACGTGGTTCCTCTATGAATATTTCTTTTTTTAATGCTTTTACTTGCTCTCGCTTTTCTCTCTTTCGGTGGATTGTTTCTCTTTTATCCCACTTTGCAACTTCGACTTTTTTTCCTGGCTCTCCTCCCCAGTCGTTTCTCAAGGATAGGGTACTCTCTATGCCCTTCTCCCCACTACGATTCTTGCCTTGCACGTTTATCGCGAGAAGAATCTAGCCCTTTCTTCCTTCGGTGACTCGCATCTATTTGCGCCTACCAACGCTTCCGCTCTGCGTGAGCTGTTGATTTATTATGGCAAAAAACATCCGCTAACTCGCAACATCTCGTTTTAGCAGCAATCGACTGGATTGGTATCATGCGTTAGGCCGTGTCTATGTGCGGTGTCCGTCGTTTTCAGCGTGTGTGTGCGTTCTTCAGATCAAAACGTCCTTGCTGTTGGCCGACGACCAACCAAACCAGTGTTCGCGCTGATTCCTCAAAATTAGAGAGATCCGCGCTCTGCAGCCACAAACATACGACACGGACACATATACCGACGATTACGTGATTTCGTTGGAGGGCTCCAAACACTGTTTTGTTCCAACGAAAACTCGAGGTGTACACGGTCGAAACGGTCAAAGCCACAGTGTCAGGGTTTCGCGACGGCCCTCAAGATGACACGTTGCGAACGCAATTCACCGAACATCCCTAAAAACTAAACGACTGCTTGTTTTAAGCGGGGGGCGTGGCACGGCAAAGCAAGAAGCAATTGCAAGGTCAGGTAATGTTCGGGACGATGGCGGGCGGAGAGACCCCGAGACCTGGCGGACATTTTTGAAACTTGCAAAAAATGGCTAGCCGAACACTTTAAGACGTTCCACCCCAACAAAACGATCAAAGGAACACTCCCCCTTCGTGTTCGGACTTGCGTCCAGGCTGTGTTTCTGCAGCAAGAAATTGCGGGAATGTGTTACCGGGGGGATCCTTGAAGTAGCTAAATAGTTCCGGGTGAGCTGGCACGAAGATGAGGCACGGCTGAGAAGGCAGCGCCGCGCATCCCCCGTGGGTAGCACCCAAGACACTGGAGAAGGGGGGGGCAACAGTAGGAATGGACGGAAACCTGACTAAGGGGATGTGGTGAGGGGGTCAACATGAAGAGTAGATTAGAAACCGCGGTTAACAGATAAAGAGACGGCAGTCAGGGTAGTAAGGCACCAGGCCGACTATCAGTTGTAAGTGGGTCAGATCTATGCTAGTCGTGCCGTCATCTGCCGCAGCTAGTTCGGACGTGGTTTTGCTTTTCTATTCTATTTTGCGCTTTGATCCTTCCCGGTGTTCGTTATGTAACGTTTAAAAATAGTTTCTCTTTATGACACCTGTCTTCATGCGTGGATGGATGACGACCCTCCTTTGTTTACATTTTCTGGTGCGTCCTCTCTGGGGGTGGGCCATAGTTTACGAAAGGACGGAGATGATGACATGGTAGCAACATACGAGACCGACTAGTAGATAGAACGTGTCTTCACTAGTATTCTACTCGTACCACACGTTGCTGCGGCTGCCGCGTCGGTGATCGTTGTGTTTTTGTTCTCTGGTTTGCGTGTTGTTTACGTTCGTTCTAAGTCTTCCCGTTTTTCAAATGTAGTGATATTGCTTTATTTACTCGTTCTATAGTTTCGGCCACATTCTCTGCGGGAGGAACCGATAATTGTATGTTTTAATTTTGATGTTTTCTCTTCCGATTGTGTTTGAGTTTTTTTCTCTATTATTGCTTGTGTATATCGTGCCTGTAGTATCCAGTAGGATTACATAGCGTTGCATTGTCTACTTACTTCCAGCACAACAATGTGAATGTCGTAACACTGTGCCCAAGTTTGGTGTCCACAGAGCGTTTCTCTCTAGGAGTTGGGGAATCGGCACGGACACTGGTCGTGCTGGACGTCCAAGGGTGGTAAACACGACTTCATATGAACACACACAGAACTTTGTGGATTGAGCAGCATGGACAGTCGATCTCGCGTCTTGTACGTTGTGCCCCTGTCCGCCGTCTTCTTCGTCAAATACGTTGCTACCAAGGATGAAAATTACATGTTGCGCTGTTGCGCTGCCGCAACATTGCGGTCGAAATGGCCGTTTTCCGCTACAGGCGCAGAGCGCAATACCCGATTTGCGCGCGCAACTGCGGCCTTTTGTGTTCGGCGTAGGCAAAAACATTTTGACACACTTTTTTAAATTCGCATTTGGCGGAAGCAAATTGGGCCCCCTTTTTGAATTCGCCACATGCCTTTTTTTTGCCCTTTTTTATAGCCGAACAAAATCGTTTTAGGTTCTGTTGCCGATACACCACGTTTCGAGGTTCGGGAGGCGTTTAAACGCACTTTGTTGCTTGGTTTTCGGGCATATATTCGCGAATATATCGCATTTTGTTTTCGCGCGACACGCGCCGCAGGCGTGTTGCGCTACGCGAAACAGACACTGGACCACTTGTTACATCCCTGGTTGCTACCCCTTCGTTCTTCCCCCGACCGTGCCCCACCCCCGCCCAGGATGCGTTAGGGTCTGGCATTGAAAAAATATCATGCCACTGAGTTCAAATCATACGGAATGACCGTAGTGCATGCGTACTTACATGAAAACAACCATTCCCAGAAACCTCGTACAAGGGTATGGATACACACACGTACCTGTATAACTACTTCCAAAACAGTATTGCTAGGTACTATTCATATACCTCGATGTATGACAATGTGTAACAGTAGTGCAGTCATGTCCCATCTCAGGCCAGAGAAATCGATCACGTACATGTTCAATATAAACACTACTGCGATGTAATAATGCCGCGTGGGTTATAGAGATGAGCGCCGACCATCCAATGAGCACACGAGACAAAACACAGCAGCAAACCGGAAGCCGCCCCTGCCCAAGGAAAACAAATAGATGATTTGCCTTCTTCGTAAAGAGTCGTGGCTGGACCGGCGGTCGATGGCCAGTCTTGGGACTTGATGACGATGTTCTGACAGCAAAACAGCTAATATCTCTGTTTGGCCCCAGTGCTGACACACGAACGTTTTGAAGAACACTGCTCTTGATCAGCTGCGCCAATAATAACGGAAGAGATGTAGAAATGGAGACGTGCTCCGGGATTATGGGCGATAAGCTTAGAATGTGTTCGAGGGTCGTCCCTCATACCTTCAGGAAGCCCTATTACTAGATTTTCAGCAATAGGACCTCGGGGCCCACTACAACTAGTGGTGCCTACGTATTCCTTATTGTCCAGTCATGTATAAATTTGGTAGCGTTTTGTCAATACAAACCAGTTCCTCGATCCCTATAATAATGTTTCTCACAATGAAAGACGGAACTAACTGGTTTCGTACTGCACTGTACAGAAACGAATATTTTAGCCCTAATTCAGCTATTAGCACAAACAACGTGTCCTGAAACAGGAGTGAAGTCCTAAAGCAGTCCGAAGTGTGGCACATATATTTCATTTGCTTATCAGAATGATCCTGCTTCGTTTCTTCCCGGAGGATTGTACCCAGGTATATCTTTAACACAAACACCTGTATCTCTGGCAAAATAGCACGCACCGCCAGGGTGCTGGTGGGGTCAAGGTATGCCAGCCTTGCATTCAAATATTGCGATCTACAGAACCCCACGGAGGGAAATGAAGTTACACTGTCATGGCTATTCAGGTTGATTCTGATAGTTTACGGGTGCCGCATGAGCAATAGATATATGTATGTTTATGAGGCATGAAAGACATGGGCCGGCCTCTATTGTCCGGCTTCCATCGTCTTGGATGCGTATCAAAACGATACTCTTCGAAGGAGGTGGCCGCATCTGTTTTAGAGGTCGAATGCTCCGCTCTGTCCTCGGCATAAATGTCCCCTTTTTACGCGCATCCAATTTTTTCGTACCAAGTTGTCGAGCCTATTTTTGACGCCATCCGACATACTGAGCTCGATCGTTTTGCGAAAGGTCCAAAACTACGGTAGGGGCATTTATGGTTAGGACAGGGTTAGTTCCCGAAGCGAACCCGGCGTTCACAACAGTCTTCGGCCGGCAAATATCGGCTTCATTTGATCGCGGATATCCGTATTCTGATATTCGTCAAGCATTCGATTCAGCCGAACGAGTACGAAAAATTCCGCATGCTTGTAACCCCGGCCACAGCCTTCACACCATAGCAACCGCCCTACAGTAAACAGAACGGAAACGTCAACACCCAAGAGGTGGACGGAGGTATTTCTTAAGGGAGGTATTGCCTGCCCCGTTGCGTTGTCTGTCTTGCGTTGTGTACTCTGCCACATTCTCTCTTTATTGATGATTATGTAGGTTGTTTTGGCGTCTCACATACATATGATACGAGTAATCATAGGTTTTTCAGGAATGTTGCTTCAATATATGTTGTGAAAATAGTTTGAGATCTTGTAAGGTGTTCGTACATCGCGGTACTGACAACGAAGTGCGATATCTAATAGAAGGTGCAGTGGCCGGCTCGTAAAGGCACGTGCTCGGTCTCGTACATGCCTCTGCTCCGTGCTTCGTTGTCACTTGTTTTCTCCTTTTTGCGGACTCTTCGCTCACAGGTGGACGTGATACAAAGGGAGACAGCATGAATATCCCAAGGTAGTGTTTATTTCTCTGTAGTGAGCTTGACAGCACATGACGAACCTACGAGCACTGCAGCAGCAATACATTGGACAGTTCGCGTGTAGTGTGCGTGGTCACTCATGTTTCAGTATAAACACCACTCAGGAACCATTCCAGACGTTTCTACAAAAAAAAATAAGACAATTTAATATCTCTCAGCGAAATTATCAAGGGACGTTACCGAAGGTCCACAGACAGAAGTATGAAAATATGTGCCCTCTTTGATGCGAACGGGACTCCTGGAAATCTGTGACTCTTTTTTTGATGGGCTTAAAGATACTTCGTACAGAACCAAAACTGCTCCAAACCGTAATGTTCGGCTGTTGCGTCAATATTTCTGAGTGTACGCGAACAATCTGAAAAGTCATTGTTACACCGGTTTGGGTTAGCTTGGGCCAAACAACTTGGAAATAGTGCAAAACGTCGTTCGGCTCACCAAACCGATAGAGTAATCCGCTTCTATTTTTCGACAGTTTTCCTCATATAGTGCGTGGTAGAAGAGTGGAAACACAGTATCAGACATGCCTCCGCCGCATTGGCGAATCAGCCCCAAAGTAGTGAAACAATCGCGCCCGCCCGGTAGTTTCTCCCACGGTTAAAAACAAATATTATTCCTACGAGCACATAAATCTCATGTGGACGATCTCCTGATTTCCTCCCCTGAACACGGTTGATATAAAGTGTATCCCAATGTAATGGCAATTCGTGCCCTTGGGGTGGGACAGCGGAGTCTCTATTCGTCCTTTTGCTCGTTTATTTCTTATAGGAAGCATGCTAGTTTGTTTGTCACCTATTTCTATCGTAACATCTGCCGACCCCACCCTGAGGAACCTCTCAATACTCCATCCGGTGGAGAGCCTTATAGCACGCCGCCCCGTTTAGTTTTGATGTTCGTTCTCACAACATCTTCACTCCGGGCAGGAAGGTGTCCGCTACCTTCGCCCTGGCTGATACGTAGCCCAAATCGACCCTCTGTAGTTTTTCGGTCTGCCTAGACCTGTGGAGTGTGTGGACACCCGCTCCTGGGATTGCCTCTGCTTTTTTTGCTTGTGCATTTGCCGGAAAAAAAAAAATCTGTTCAGCATATCGAACAAAAGCAGATTCGTCTCGAAGGTAGTCTTCATGATCGCCCCAAACTTTGAGCACTTGTCCCCTGCTACGTCGAATTGACAAAGGGCTGAATTACTTGCTATTCCGAGGTATACCAGACGCATAATGAGAAGGAAAACTTTCACCGACATCAAGTATCCTGCTCTGTAAAACGCCCTACCCCCACCCCTGACAACAAAATCTCGAGACAACTGAAAACAAGCGAAAAAAATGAAACCCGGGGCCACGCGTCACTCCTTCTGACGTCAAGAGCTGGAGTTGGAGGCTGACAAAAAGCGATTTCCCTAACGTATCGAAGAGAACAGTAAAAGTATGCATGGTCCAGCAAGAACTAAGGAGGAGAGGCAGACTAATCGGAGTGCGGACAGTTGTGACAGGAGAAGGGCATTAGACGCGGGTTCGACAATGGTCGATGGGGACAGCGATAGTAGTGTTGTTGGAGAAGGTATCACTGGTAGTGAAGGCGACGATAAGGAGGAGACATGGGTCTGGGCGAAATACCCTAAACCATAGACGAAACCGTGACCGAAGCGGGAGGTCCCGGACACGAGCGAAATACAGGGGCGGAAGCGATAGCGTTTCAAGACCGTTATCGGTCTCGCCATGTTGGTTACAGTGGCCAACAAGGCAACTGTAACAATACGTGAACACGATGAGCGTATTCATGAATTGGCGAAGTGGTCTTGCAGTCACGCACGTTCGCATGGGTATCCCTTTGTAACTGGTGTAGGGAAATAGGGTTTGACTAGACGCCCGCAAGACGAACGTCTTGCAGTCACGCACGTCGGCATGGGTATCGCTTCAAACCTGGTGTGGGGAAAAATCTCTTGACTAGACGCTCGCAAGGTGAACGAAAATTAGAGGTGAATACGAAAACACACACACGTCTGGAAATCCTGGACGAACCCGAATTTTGGTATTTTGTTGTTGATATATATACAAGCAGCATGTGTCGTGTGCCACACGCGAAATCCAACAAATACTTAATAGCCTGTAGTCGCTTTGATTTCGCGTTCCAACATTCGACAGGGGAGGAGGCCAACAGTCCCATTGTTTATCCCTATCGAAGGTGTCGTTGGTGCGTCCTAAAGTTGCGACGTTTCGACTTGCTCACAACTGCTGTTATCAGAAGCAATAGTATGAATCACCTTGCTCGCCGCTCCAACCCTGCGAACAACGACATATTGTATCGATTTCGTTTAGTCCCGCCTGCTCACACCGCTTTGACCCGGTACGAACACAATCATGTTGGAACGATAAAATGCACTGGCCCACCGGACGAACGGACCTCGAATACTGCGATGCAAGATCTAACAACGACGGCCTTGCTTTGTCTGTACGTTGTCTTTACAGCATGGAACTCAAGGCTATGGCCATGATGGCGTTCGGGTTGATCACGTGCTTCATGTCTGGAGCCGATTCAGACCCATGCCCTTCGCATACGGTCGAATTCCACGTCAACTCCACGCTGACGTACAAACACTGACTGACGCACTTTCTTGCGTGGGCCATGGGATTTTCAGCATTACGTGGAATGGCAGCCTGGCAATTGATGAGGTCATTGAGGTCTCCGATAAGAAGAACGTTACTGTTACTGGGGTTGTCTCTGCTACCGTTCATGACGCTTTCGGCGACGACAACTTCGCTGGTGCTGTCATCAATGCTACAAGCAGCACTAATATATTCTCGGTTTCGAACGTGTCCACGCTCCGCCTTGACAATATGGTGCTCGCTGGTGGGAACGCCGAAACCGGAGGAGCGATCGCCGTTTTTTCTTCGAGCACCTTGATCGTATTCGATTGCACCTTCACAAGCAATAATGCTTCAAACGGAGGTGAGGCGCCTCCATTAGTTTGTGATACATAGAGGGTAAACGTCAATCCCGAACGCATATCAGCGGGGCTGTATTGCTTGAAGTTGGGCGCTGCTTCAAGCAGAATATCCAAACTGTGCCTGCCTCAAATGACGCATGCAATAGCCCGTATTTTGTTGAGGGCCCAGGGCCGACGCCATCGGCGAGACCGTACATCGACCACCCGTAGGCCTTCAACATGGCCAATAGGAGTCAGGGGTGATCGTAGAGAAGAAACCAGGCCTGTGTTGGTTTTTCAGAAAGATCCAGTTTCAGGTGCTTGCATGCCTGCTTGACCCTTTGTAAAACGTTTGATAAGCTGGATGCGTTGCATCATAACCAAGTCAGATGTATCGCTCTAAGTGGATTTATCACTAAAGCAAAGTGATTATGAGGTAATGCTTTGTTTTAAGCAGGTTTTAAAGCACAAACGTGGATGTCTTCACAAAGGAGTTTGGAGATTGAAATCACGATTGTTTTCACGGGTATTCTAGGTGCCCCTTCCATGCCCCTGATGAAAGGTGTATTTAGGCATATTTTATCGCCTGAATATTTGGATATCTTACGCAACACGTCCAAATATCACTCAAGGCGAGTATAAACCATTTTGCGCAGCATAAAGCAATCCATTCGGTAAAGGAGTTTTCAGGGGTTTATGGACCACTTGGGCCAAACTTCTTTGTTCAAAAACCGACGTGGATGTTGGAAGCGCAATAAGTTTGGGGTGGTGAGCATCAGCCAGCCTGTAGATAGCACTGTATGTGTGGGTGCCGGCCCATCCGCCGCAAGGGCGCTGGGTCTACAAATTGGAAGTTTTGATACAGCAATAGATCAACGAGTCATTTTGCAGTTTATGTGGTCGACGACATATGAGGGGCATTCTGAATAGCGCTCGCGAGACAGTGGGCCGGATAAGGATGCAGCGGACAAGTTAAACCATACGCCAGATATGGAAAAATAACTGGAGTCTGTTGTTTTAGTATTTTTAGATCACAATAGGCGATAACGTATCCAAGATGTATCCAGTACGTAAATACAAACCACGAACAAAACGCTTGCGGGATCTCGGGAAACATGTTCCAACAGCACAGTGATAAGGGGATACTTGACGTTGTTGGGTGCAAACCTCACTCGCCGGGGATCGGATGCGTACATATGTGGCCGTGGCACCAATACTGCGCTTGGGGGAGATGTAAGGTCAGCAACACTGCGACTAAAAGGATACGTACCTTTGCAAGAAAACAAAAATCAAACGATGCAGGAGAATATTATACCAGTAAATGGTTTGGGACCGACCCCGTCGCAATAATGTTAAGGGGTCATTTTCTATTGAAAACCGGACCC